>CAJQZJ010034271.1:2536612-2581612 GCA_907164525.1 Lophiomys imhausi | reverse complement strand
CTTTAATGTTTCCTTGGAATTTAACATTAGCAAAACCAGAAACCTACCTCCACCTTTCACAGACGTTGAAAGGTTTTGATCACTTAAACTCTCTGCTAACATCCAAGGTGGGAGGACTCTTTTCCTCTGGGCAGGGTGTGGCTGGTGCTCAGTGAAGTCTCTGCACTCACCTGAAGTGGACTAAAAGAACACCCATAAATTAACTCCTAAAGGTGACCATGTATCCTTAGTGAACTTGTACAATGATTTACTCTGAAGAAAATTAGCACTAACATAGCTATGCACAACTGGTAAATTTCTTACAAGAAATTCATTATCAGTTTAAGCGTCAGCCCCGTGTGAGATGTTCTCTATACACCAACTTAAAAATAACAAAAGCAGACCAATGCCACAAGGCATTGTAACATGCATGAATTCTGTTAGCTTCTCTCTCCTTGAAGTATCTTTACCACGACAGAGAGGGGCTTCTGAAGCTTCTCACCATGGGGTCTATGGTAGCACACTTGGTCTTGGTTGTTCCAGAGCTCGTGGGATCTACGATAGCACACTTGGTCTTGCTTGCTTCAGGGCTGTCTTGCAGCTGTGAGGCACCAGTTGTCTTATCAGGTAAATTAACCACAGGGGATTTCTGCATCTCACTCAATATATCATCTTCATCAAAGATCTGACTGTTTCTATAAAATAAAACAGAACTTTGTTTTCTATCATTTACAGCTTCTGGTGGCAACCTTGAGGCTGTTCAGTTCTATGCTTCTGAGGACTTCTCACTGGAGTGTTGGGCTCCTTCTGTCAAACTAAAACCTAAAAACAAAGTTTATAGTACAGTAAAATGTTTCTTATATACTATCACATATGTTAGTCTTTAAAAATTATGGGCTAGGGCTGGAGAGATGGATCAGCAGTTAAGAGCACTTGCTTGTGGACTTAGGTTCCGGTCCCAGCACCCACATGATGGCTCACAACTGTCTGTTATTCCAGATCCAATGCCTTCTTCTGGCCTCTTTAGATATCAGGCACATATATGGTGCCCTTATACACATACATGCAAATACACTCACACATATAAAATTAAAATAAGCATACCTTCAAAAGTGAAGTTAAGAAAAAAAGAGATTTCAGAAACATGTAACTGAAGAGTCTGATAGTTTTAAATTTTTCTTTTAGTAGCTTTAAAATAAAGAATGGCCTCTTTCAAATACAGATTTGAATTTCAATGGCAGGAATCATAATAAATGGCAGGAACTATATTCCATTCCAAGATTATTCCATATTTGTTTACCCACTCAAAAGCAGACGGACATATAGTTTGTTTCCCCACTTCAACTATTATGAATGATGTTATTGTGAGCAACCATGTATATGTTTTTGTGTGAATACGTTTTTAATTTGGGGGCATAAATCTAAGAGGGGCAGTGCAAGGCCATAAAGTTGTTGTTTTTAAAAGTTTTAAAAATTATTGGAATATGGGCACTCTAAGGAGAGTAATGTATTGTATCATGATACCAAACAGTATATGATAGTTCCAGTTTCTCCATATGCTAACATCAACACTTACTAATGTCTTTTGTTCAGCTGCCTAGTAGCTAAATGGACATTTTTTTTCAAATTGTTAAAAGTATCTCATTATAGATTTGACTTAAATTTCCCGGTAACTATTGATACTATCTTTTCATGCACATATTAGGAAATATTTATTCTTATCATTTTCACATCTTAAAACTGGGCTGTCCTTGTGTTGTTGGATTGTAATTGCTTATATACTGTAGATGTAAATGTTATAGGTATATATGATTCACAAATATTTTTTTATTTTATTTTATTGAAAAAAAATTTATTTTGTGAATTTCACATCATGCACCCTGTTCCTTCCCATCTCCCACCTCCCCCCAGACCCACCCTCCACCCTTGCAATCTATCCCAGCATAAAAAATAACAGCTCATTGTAGAAGCTGCAGTATATCTCAGTATGTCTCACAATACTCCCCTTTGTCCACACATTCTGCTTGCAAATGTTTATTACAATGACTGCTTGGTCTGGTATGAGGCCCCTGGTTTCTACTACTCCATCAGTACTGGAACCTCACTGGAACTCCTCTCAGATATGCTATAACTGTCCTGTGTCATTGAGATCCTGCAGTCCTGGGTTATGGAACTGACCTCTTCTTGCACTCCAGCAGATCATCCATAGGGTAGATGTTGGAGTGGACCAACTCAAAGCCCTGGTTCTGGAACTGCAACCCCCACTTGCAGAGTCAGTTCTACTATGGAAAGGTGCAGGGCCTGCTCTCTCGAGTGCTACAGCATGTGAGAGGCAGGGACAGCTCTCCTGCTCTTGTGACCCCATCTAGGCCAGATCTCCTGTTGGACAATGGTGGTGAGGGCAAAAGGGAGAGGAGGGCATCTCTCCCTAGCTAACACCACCACACAGCAGACAGAAGGCAAGGCTGGCTCTCCCACACTCACTCCCTCAGGGCTTGCTCACCCACAACTCCCACATCCAGGGCCAGGCAGAGTTCTAGTTTCTGGTTTGTTTCCTGTCCTGGGAGCCCATCTGGTGCTTTCCTGGTACTGGTCTTGTAGTCATCTCATGCTCCCCCATGGTGCCAAAGTGGTGTTGGTATCCAGCTTGCTTTTTTTCCTTCCAGGAATGTTAGGCTACTATTCATTCAGATGTTCATAGGTCAGAACACTGAATGTAGACATAGCCTCTCTCCTCTCTGCCACCTACTGATGCATATGTGAGATTCACAAATATTTTGTCATTCACTTGTCCTTTTTGTTTCTTGACTGTTCTTATAAGCATACACATTCAAATGGGATTTATCTAATTTTCCTGTCTTTGCTGATACTTTGCTGTTAGACTTGTAAACCCATTACCTGATGCAGGGTGGTAAACATTTATACCTATGCTCTCTCTTTTTATATTAGGTCTCTGATCCATTTTGATCTTTTTTTTTTTTTTTTTTGCTTTTTTGAGACAGGGTTTCTCTGTGTAACAGAGCCTGGCTGTTCTGGACTCACTTTGTAGACCAGGCTGGCCTCGAACTCACAGAAATCTGCCTGCCTCTGCCTCCTAAGTGCTGGGATTAAAGGCGTGTGCCACCATGCCCGGCTCCATTTTTTGATTCTTATGTGATATAAAGTGAAAGTCTAACTTCACTTTTTCCTTGTGGATATCAGTTGTTCCAATACTATTTGGACAACTGACTTTACCCTGTTTGATAAGTATTTGTGCCCCTGTCAGAAGTGAAGACCATAAATGTAGGGGCTCATTTCTGAACCCTCAATTCCACTGAGTTATGAATTACCACACTGTCCTGATGACTATACTTTGCAGCAGGTTCTGAAACTGAGAAATGTGAGTTCTTTGGTAATATTCTTCATACTTAAGATTGTTTTGGCAGTTAATTTATCCTTAAGGGTTCAAAATATAATCTAAACTATGTTCAAATATATTACTTATTTTTATATCTTTAATATAAAGCATGCTAGTACAAAGCTGATTTAAAAATAATTACAAATGATTTAATTTTTCCTCTCATTTTTCTTTCATTGAAAATAGATTTTTTTCACACAATATATTCTGATTATGTTTTCTCTTCCCCCAACTCCTCTGAGATAACCCCAGCTCCTCTCCCATCTAAATCCATACCATTTCTGTAATTACAAATGAATTTTAAAGTTATTTGTTGTCACGTTATAATGAGATTTTCATCAAAATTTTATTGTTTTGCCAAGAATTAGTGCTTGAAACCAGCAGCTATTTGTATGGAATCTAAGTGCTAAGAACTTTAATAGCTTGGAAAAATAAGTCAATATGACAAGAATTTACTGTACTTTCCTTGAGACTATCTTTAAGAAAATCTTCCCAAGAAGCAAAGCTGCATTACTTCTTCATCAACAATGAAGTTTAGCCATGGAAAAAATCTTACCCCTATCACAGTATCACTCAATGATAGCCAAGGGGCAAACACCCAATCTGCACCCACTACTGAGGACTCAACAGCAATGCAAAATTAACCCTGCTCCCATGGGAAGTGAGTATTATTTATGTAAATACAAGACTAAGGATTTTTTTTCTCATTTGAATTTCTCTATGGCTTCTCAAAAAAGTGCAAGCACTGGTATTTCTAGCATAATAAATTCAGACATAAGTAAAAACAAGAATGGAAAATGAAAACTCAGAGGTGATGTGTAACCACATGCTCCTATAAAGTAGGCTGTGAATGACACTATGGACCACATGAAAAGTATGCAAACAAAAGCAGAGAACTGACCAGTGGTTTTGTTTTCTTTTTTAAAGTGTTTATTTGTTGTTGGTTCTTCTCTTAAATATCCAATCAGTTGGAATAAAAACAATTACCACAGTTAAGAGACTTCTAACTGCAACAAGTATTGCACAGAGAGGATCCTTTCCAAACTTTTAAAACTCTACAAGAGTTACACATGTAGCAATGAGAGAGATTACACTTTCTCCTATCTACAAATATGAACACTGTACATACTACACCAAAGACAATTTTATCATGTTTGCTCCAAATTAGAAACAATCAAAGCCCACTCTGTACACAACCTCAAATTTGTTCCTTTCCCTCCCATTCCAACACTAAAAACTTGAGTGTGATGTCTTTATAACATCATTATAGGAATGAATCCATTATTTGATAGAAATGGTATACACTTTATATACTTGTAACTTTCCCCTGAATATCACACTACAGAGATTTGCCCAAGTTTTTAATGGAACTAACACTAATATACACTCTCTCTTTTTCTCCTCCCCCTTCTCCTTCTCCCTCCCTCCCTAGTTCCTCCCATCATATGACTATTCTGGGCTGACTTTGCTATCCTCTCGGTGTTTACACAGTGAGTGCCAAGGGTGGCATTCTGGCACAACAGTGGATAGTCTGTAAGAGCATCACTCTAGAAATACTAGTCTGAAACCTGGACCTGTTATGTAACCCTAGACAAGTCTCAAAACTTCTCCATCTTCCTCAGCTGCAACATAGAAATATTAGCAGTGTGAATCCCTCACAGTCATTTTAATGAAGATTTCAATATTCAATTATATGAAACTTATGCCATACTTAACAGTGACTACTCCTAGGAGTTGTGTTGGGTAGAGTTTCTTCTACTTCCTTTTCCCTTCTACATTCTATATAAAACACCTAGATAATTAAGACCTTAACTACTATAAGCTTCCTTTAAAACCCAGAACATGTGGCAACCCTCAGATAACATCAGAAAACATGATAGCCTTCCTTATCCTGGAACATCAACTAACAAAGAGCATGTGAACTGCCAGGATGGGTAACCTGCAGACAAGTAACATGTTTGTCTAAAGGATTACAGGAATCAGCCCTAGCAGTTGCTCATTTCCAGTCAGGGGGGAAAAAAAGACAAAGCAAAATCCCATGCCTGGTGATGAAGATGCTGCCTTAAGCCTGCCCAGCATATGGCCTTCCTACCATTTGTTCATGCGCCCTCCATGTACTTAGGTCTCCAAGATTGTCTTCTGGGGAGAAGAATGATTCCCTCCACTTTTTAGGGTGCTGGCTTTTGAGTATACTTGCTTTTCTACCAACTCCTCTCTGTCATGTATTGGCTTTTCAGTGTCGAACACATGAACACAGATCTGACAACAACAGTCTTAAGTTTTTGATGTGGTAGACAATGCAAAGTAGAAGTAGTTCCAAAATACATGAAAATCTCAACCATATCAAGAAATGTATATTTCATATATATTTATAATATGTAGCATATATATACACAAGATATATGTAGCATATATATATACATAGATGTATATGTGCATATATATGTGTATATATATGCTATATGTTTTCCATATGTGTACATATATGTGTATTTATGGAGAATATATACATACATGTACATATATGCATATATGTATCATAAAATAAGTAAGAGTCTAATTAATATTACATATTATAAATAATGTATATTTCAATATTTCCAATGAGTTCTACAGGTCTAGTATTTGAATTCTGTCACTTAAAGCCTGAAAAACAAAGCCCAATAATTACCTAACACCTGGCTCAGAAACTAGTTTGTGATTTAAACTTTATACCAGATTTGGTACAGTTATTCTACTATGTAATTTCTTCAGTTCACCTACTCTGTACTTTATGGTGTTATTATAAGAAAATTCAGCTATATGAGCAGAATTAATACTTTAAAAATTAAGAAAGCTGGAACTAGGTAATTATTTTTGTGTTGGGTAGAAACATTAGGAGCACAAAGGTAAGATAGCACACATCAGAGCAATCACCACAAGGCATAAATTTCCAAAGCCAAATGCTTTCCAAAAACACAATTATGTGACTACTGCAGTCCGTCTATAGCTCAAATCTAGGGTAATTTCCACTGAAGCAATTGTGAAAGTGGAGGAATCAGATATATTACCATTCACTACTCACTCTCATTTCACCGTCAATCTTACCTTAGAGTACACTCCATTTCCACTTCAGACTCTGTAGAGAAAACACGGAAAGCATACTTGTCGAGCAACAAAGAAAAGCTATCCCCAGGATGCAGCCAGCACCACACGTGTGTCTTCATTGGCAAGAGCTGGCTCTTCTCAGAAGACTGATGGAAACACGGATTTGTATGAATCTAATCAATAAAAGAATACAGTGATGCAGCAGGATTGAGAAAAGTACAAGTGCATAGGAAATGATCCACAATTTGGTGTCAAAGCAATTAAGTAGAAAATTACACTTAACAACAGTTTGGAAAGCCTGGCACCTAGTACCATAATCATTTACCCATGCAAGGGCTCCTAAGGAATCCAAGATGACAAGCAAAATTATGAACTGATTAGTTAAATAAACTACTGAATGCATAAGAAAGATTAAAAAATAGGTAAGTCTCAACACAGGAAGGGTCCCCACCATTTATCTAAAATGGACTGATCCCTGGCAACAGCACTCTTTGCTGCTTACTTCTTCCTACTAATTTCTGACACAACTTAAAAGTGAAAAACCCTGCAGACTCCCTCAATAGCTGTCTCCATCAAAAGCCTACAACCACAACAACTCACTATCGCTAAGACCGTTCAGCTCTACACAATGCCCCAGCCAGAACCTCAGTAAAGCCTGGAAGTTCAGCTTCTGCCTACAAACTCCTTAGGACATCTAAACAGCTGAGAACAGAAGGACTGAACATAAAAGGGTTGTACTAACATTTTTAACCATTTTTCCATTTTGGTTCGGGCCCCAAACAGGTTTACTACGACCCAAATCAGCAGGAAGTCATTTTAAGAGAGCGATGTCCCATACCCAGAGGGTGGGGAGGGTGTTTCTCCGCCCCCCCCCCTTTTGGTTATTTGAAGGATAACTGAAAACTCTGTTATTTAGGGGAAGAGATTACAAGTTGTTAAATGGTCCTGTTTAATGGGTTTTGGAGGTTAGACCCAGAGTATTCCTTCTTTCCCTTTTCTGTATCCTTCTTTATCTCCTATGTAGGAATGCACGGACTTGAGAAAAATTGAGACATAGACATAGCACAGGAAGGACCAAGAAGAAGGGTCAGATTATTGAATATGCCCTTATACCTTTGTATATTGATACAAACTTAGTAGTATATTTGGCTAAAGTGGTATTGACCATTGTTTATTGTGCAAAAATAAGATTGTATTGGACTACGTCGGTATTGATATTTGTATATTGATACAAAATTAAGATTATAGTTGGCCACAATGGTATTGACCCTTGTATATGGACGCAATATTAAGATTGTATTGGGCCACATAGGCATTGATCTTTGTATATTGATACAACCACATTTGAATAGATCTTTGTATATTGATACAAAATTAAAGGTAACGCTTCCTAATGGTATCATACCTAGAGATACTTAAAAATGAAATGTGAAGCTCTGGCCTCTTGATACCAACTGTCTTAAACTGTTTGGGATAGTTAAGAAAAACAAACTCGTAGTCATACATGCATGTCACCTTGTTAGCTACTATGACAGTCTATCACAGATATTCTCTAAGCTACTCAGTAATCAAGTTGTTAAGAGACAAGCAACATTTCCTTATCTAAATACAAGAGATAGATAGGGCATCTTCAAAAACCCCAAGAGATCTGCAGAATATGGCATTCAAAGATGTGGTCTTAAATTAAGATTTTTTTTTGATATCGTGACATATCAGCTCCTGACAGCACCCCCTATTCTACTCCAAGTAGAAGATAAGCATCGAAGAATCTCCAGTGTGAGAGGTTGAATTAGTGGCAAGCCTATCTCTTGACATGTAAAAACTCCGTGCTTCAACTGCAGACAGACTGCTGTCCAAAAAGGACAAAACTTGGTAGCAGGGAAGTCGACAGCCTAACTCTGCCAAGACAGGGTAGGTAAGTCCTTCATAATCCCTGCTCTACAATAAATGTCTGTCAGAGAAACAGGACCAAAAGGCTGAAGACTGATGCTGGAATGTATGGAGAGAAAATGGGAACTGTCCAGGTAGTCACTGGTTTGTCATTTCTTAGTATTGGAAGCTGCAGGCCCTGCACTTCCTATATAATCAGATATATTTATCTTTCTCAGCTCTCTGAGGTGGTTGAAGAATAGACAGCTTGAGTCTCATAGCTAAATTTTGAGTTGTTTAGGAATCAAGAGGGCGTTCTAGATCTAAGAAGATGGTTATAATAGTGATGCAAGTTAGTATGAAAGCTAAGTCAGTTATAGAACTTTAAACTCATGGAGATGGTTAGAAGGTAGAATGTTAAAGTCAGGGGCCAAACATGTATGAACTGGACATTGGGAAGGTATACTGGGCCATTTAACTCTCATAAATGTGGCATATTTAATTCTGCTGTTTTGTATAGAATTTACTGTTATAAGAGAAAGAACCATTTGTTGGATTGAAAAGGGAAGCTGTTGGGGGGGAAGAGGGTGGAAGGGTGGGACAGGAAGGGGGAATAGGGAAGGGTTTGTGACTGAGATGTAACTTGAAGAAAAAAAATAAAGTTCTTATATAAAAAAAAGTAAAAAAAAAAATAAAGTAGATGATTCGATGGTTAAAAAAACAAACAAAACAAAAAAAAAGTGAAAAACCCTGAGACAGGAGATGATGGTCAAGTCTCTCAGCCCTTACTGCTTTCTTTCTAGCTGTCTTGGAAAAACAATTTTTACTTTTAAATAAAACACCTTCCATGAAGATTATTTACATTTGCAGATGATATGACAGTATACATAAGTGACCCCAAAAATTCCACCAGAGAACTCCTACAACTGATAAACACCTTCAGCAAGGTGGCTGGATACAAAATTAATTCAAAAAAATCGGAAGCCCTTCTTTATACAAAAGATAAATGGGCTGAGAAAGAAATTAGGGAAACAACACCCTTCACAATAGCCACAAACAATATAAAATACCTGGGAGTAACTCTCACCAAACACACATAAAAAACAAAACTATCATTTCATTTTGCATTGTATCTTCCACTGACTGCCTCCAGGTAGCAAAGATAGCTTCCTCAAAAATAATTCTTAAAATACCTTCTGAAATGCACTTCAAAAATTGCAAACACAAGCCGGTGAGAAGTCTTGACAGGTAATGGTGCCTGTCACCAAGCTTGAGGACCTAAATTCAATCCCCAGGACCCAAACGGAAGGAGAGAACCCACTTCAGCCAGTTGTCCTGTGATCTTTACATGTGTGTCATACATAATTGCATGCCCACACATATGCATGCACACACATGCATGCACATACACACAATGTAATAAAACTCAAATGTAATCAAGGTAAAATTAGCTATCTCTGTAAGTCAAATAGCATTTTTCATTATTACTATTAGGTTTTGAAAGAAACCTTACTATATGATGATGCAATCTACAGTAATGCAAATAAAACAATGTAAAATCCATAATTTTTAATAGATTCTAATACAGAACAACTCTTCCTACAACCTCTTCCTCTATTACATCATGCTAAATTTTTTTTCCTAGAAATATCAACAACTTACCTAGTATACCAACTTAGTCACTCATCATTTTTATTGGCCAGTCATAATATATATATATATATATGTGTGTGTGTGTGTGTGTATGTGTACACATAGATATATATGTATATATGTATATGTATGTATGTATATATGTATTCATGTATGTATTCTTATGACTACCGAAGAATGGAGAACATCATCATTTATGCAATCACATACCCAAAGGAACCATGAAAACTTGGTTTAAAACATCAAATCATCAGGCAGTTAGCAAATCTACCCGCAAGAAAAGTGAATTAATATTCCTTGATAATCTTTTTCTTAAGCTTTTTACATAGTGGATTCCAGAAGTAAAAATGATACTCCAAGGAAGTTTACTGATCAATCCTTTAAGTTAAGTTTAAATACACATTATTTACTAAGTTAAATATATGTCAAATTACAATCTAAGTTTTTAAAAAGTTATAAATTAGGCAAAACATACAAATAAAGCTGCAAAAAATACTGTAAATACCTCATGTCAATAAATAAGCCCAAATGTGACCATTATTGTAAAGAATATATACCAAACAAACTAAAACGCATATGTTTATAAGTAATTACATGTGGCTTTTTCAAATATATTTTCCTAATGACCTACTGTCACACCCATAGATTAGTGCATCTCTCAAACCTCATTAAAGAAGCTTCTTTTTGCAGTAGATGGTGATTAACACAGAGACCCACAACTGGTCAAGGTGCAGAGAATAAGAGACTGGAATGTTCAGCCCTAAAGGGGATATCTATATCATACCCCTCCTCCCAAGACTCAGGGATCATCTCCACAACCTAAAGGTAAGGAAGGCTGAAGACATAACTTACTTTTGCTACTGAACATGAAGCTGATGCCCAACAAGAAGTTTCACTCTTACTGACTAGCATTCATGGTGCTAAAATGTATTTTGCATGCTACCAGAGGTGAAAAGTAATCAGAAGTTTCACCCAGCTACAAACCCTGTGGCCTACAACAGAGAACCTGTCTGCAAGATTGTGGCACAAATGTTACAGGAGTAACCAATGTTTTTTGGGCTTTGGAGTGGTTTTTTGTTGGTTTGTTTGTTTTTTGGGTTTTTTTTTTGTTTTTTTTTGTTTTTTTTGGCTTTAAGGCCCAATCTATAAGATAAACCCATACCTGGCACTGCTAAGGTCGACAAGAACCTGAGACTAGATAGATCATGGGAGTAGATGAAAACCCACTACTATTATTCTGCTAAGGCAACAGTTCTCAACCCATGGTTGAAAAGGGATCATATATCAGATATCTTGCATATCAGATATTTACATTATGATTTATAACAGTAGCAAAATTACAGTTATGAAGTAGCAATGAAATAATTTTATGGTTGGTGGGGTCACAACAAATTTTATTCAAGAGTCGCAGCATTGGAAGGTTGAGAACCACTGTGCTAGAGCAACAAAATGACTTCTAATGATACATTATTATCAGATGATATATTATTATCACCATTGAGCAGAGCATCACTCAGCCCTCATAAGAGAAGCTGCTTCTTGAAACAGACAGCAATTAACAAAGAGATCCACAGCTGGACAATATGGAGAATGTGGAACACTTTGGAGTACTCAGCCCTAAATGGGCTGTCTGTATCAGACCCCTCCCCTTACAGCTTTACACAAAAGAGGAGTTGGAAAGATTCTAAGATTCAGTGGCATCTCCTACCCCATACACAATACAATCTCTGCCCCAATATCAAATATATATGGTTGCTTATAATCTAAAATTTTATTCAACTAAATCACTAAAACTCCTTAAGGTAAACCATCAGTTTTAACACCAAAAAAATTTTTAAAGAAAATACCTAATAGTTATAGAATCATGAATCAGAAAAAATAAGATGGGAAAAGTTATTCCATGGGGTTGAAAGATCTTGGATTCTAATTCCCATTCCAAAAGTTGCTGACTATATAAGATGGCATTCATTTCCAGAACCTTGACACTGTAAGTTGTTAAACACAATGTCAAGTTTCCAAAAACAATACCAAGAAAAGAGTAAAAAGATATTTTCCTTTCTCCTATATCTAAGGATCACATTTACTGGAAAATTCCTTTTAAACTTATACTAAGTAAAATTTTTAAAAATAAACATGGCTTACAGTTTTAAGCTCTGTTTTTCTATCTATAATCTTTACTTTTTAAAATGTCTTTATGGTATGTGTGGGGGTTGCACATGTGCCACGGTTTGCATGGGAGTTAGTTCCCACTTTCCACACACTGAGACAGCACCCCTTGTTGTTTCTACAAGTGCATGCCTGCCTCAGCCTCTCTCATCTCTCTGCAGGACTGCTGAGATTGCAGGGACACATCACTGAACTATTTACATGGTTCTGGGGTCTACTCAAGACTTCAGGCTTGTGTGCCAAGTGCTTCTACCAACCAAACCAGTTATGTCTTTGGCCCCAAAGAAGTTTTGTTCTAGTTTCTAATATATCTAGCACAGTCTAGATTCAAAAGATACAGGTAAAGTCATACATAGTTGCTTTATGATTGGAATACAGTCTAACTAATGACTCAGTAATGGTGAAGTGTGTCTTCAAAGAAAACAATTTTAACTGAACATTACTAAATCCTAGGCAGCACTCTAACTCACTAAGTCCTGGAAAAACTTAATTCAAAGAGAAAATTCTCCATTAACATATTCTACTTTTATTTGTACACATTTATATTAACAGAAGTAAGAGTGTATCTGAATATTTTACACCGAAATACAAGGAGAACTAAGCACCTGCAGTGAGCTAATTTAGGAAATATTCTAGGGCTAGAGAGATAACTCAGTGATTAGGAATATGGGCTGTTTTTTGCAGAGGACCCAGATTTGATTCCCAGCACCCACATGGTGGAGCACAGACATGTGGAACTCCAGTTCCAGGGGATCCAAAGCCCTTTTCTGGCTTCCTTGAGCACTGCATACACATGATACACAGACAAACATGCAGACAAAACACCATACACGTTAAATAAATGAATAAATTTTGTTTAACTATTCTAGGTTTTAGAATACAAATGTCCTTAGTTAACATTGGGAAATTTTTAAATAAACATGAAATCTCCATACAACTGTCCTCTGATACACACACACCAAATAAATATAATTAAGACTTTGTATATGTTGTAAAAAATTATATTGGTTTATTCCTCTATACATGTTACTATCAGTAGGATTTGAACATTAATAATACAATCCAGCAAAGTTTAAGAGTTAATTTAAAAAAAAAAGAAATCTAATCATTGAGACCACTTAAAGGATCTACCAACCCAAAACTAAAGTATTAATGTACATTCCTCCTTTCATTACCATTGATTACAAAGTAATTGATATAAATCTTGCAGAACATTGAGTGCTGTCACAAATCCTTCACTTGGGGCCAGATATATTATTATCCACTTTACTGAACCACGTAAATCTAAACAAATAACGTTCCATCAGAAATAGGAATAGAAGTTCCCCTTGCTCTTCCCTTGAGGGGCTTCAGCAACAACAGGCTTCTTTATTTTGAGCCATGGTAGTGCATTAGAAGGGTATTAGAAATTGGATACTTTTATAAAAGCCCATGATAAACCTACTTCCAGAAATTCCACATTATGCCTCTCATCACAGCACTGACTCATGCATTCAACTATATTAAGCACCTGATACAGTCTAGGCATTACAATAAATACTAGAGACACAAAATCCAACTCCCCATATTCAATGAGCTTAAGCAATCTCAACTAAGAAAAGTAAGAGATCGAAGATCCAGAGATAAACAACAGGAGAACCTGACTACTGACTATGGCACTGACACATTGTCAAGGCGCTTGGTACAACATGAGAACATACAAAACTTTATAATATTATTTATTCAGGGTTGAGATGGGTAGTTTTAGTTTTACTTAAAAGTTTTCCCAGTACTAAATTTAAAAGGCTATTATTGCAACAACAGTTCAGCATAATATAATAAAAGGAAATACTATGTAAAACTCTATGTAAATTGAAGTGATGACTTATAAAATAGACAGGAATACAGAAACAATGAAATCACAGGGCTAGGGTATAGCTCAGAAGTACAGCACAAGCTGGGATGGGGGGGGAAATACAAAATGGCTTAAATGTCAAAAGTCAGTGGATGTAGTTCTATAATATTTCACCATCAAATAAACGACTCAAAAGTGAATGGGCCCTGATCTATACAAAGGTGTTTACAACTGGAAGAGAACAGCTATATCGTCTCAGAATCACCCCTGCAAAGCACTGATGTTCAAGACTATATAGAGTGCGTGATTAAAACCCAGCCTGAAGAAAATGCTGGAAATGAAAATTATCTGATGGGGTGATGTTAAGCATTCAAAATGTTAATTAATGGTCCTGCTTGCTGTCTGTTACTTACGTTGTCTCTGGTTGGTTAAATAAATGCTGAGGCCTGAGACTGGTCCAAGACAGAGGTAGGTGGGACTAAGGTGCTCGGGCTTCTGAGATGTGGGAAGAAGAAGCCAGGAACAGGAAGAAGAAGGACACACACAATGGGGTAGATTAAAGAAGATCATTCCGCGTGGCCTGGAACATTGGCATAACATGGAGAATAGCAGTCCAAAGGAATATATATATATATATATATATATATATATATATATATACATATATATGTATATATATATATATATATTTGGGGTCGTATTTAGAAAACAGAATTAAGAACTAGCTTAAATGGGCTAAGATTGCACAATCCAGGCCAATGCTTGTTAAAATCCACATGATGTCTGTGTGTATTCATTTATAATAGCAAGTTAAGGATTAACGCCACAACTGCCTACCAATTGAATATAATATAAATACTAAGTAAATAATTTAGCCATTTTTTACAATTATCTACAAAACAAAGAAGCACAATAAATTCTACAATTTACAAATACTCAATTCTGTACAGAGAACCACAGAAATATGTTGATAAAATTAAACTGAGTGAATTTACTTACTACCCCCTATGACCCCGTGAAACCGAGCATTGCATAGTCACAGGCATTCTTTTGTTTGGGGGAGGGGAACACTGCACAAGCCCCTTGGAGGCCCTAGAGGATCTAGGTTTCCTACTCTATTGCATCCTTCTCTATTCTCTGGAGACAGGGACTCTACTGAACTTAGAGGTCACCATTTTTAAGCGAGGCCAGCTGGCCAGCAGGCTGCAGGTACACTGTCACAACTCCCCTCCCCACTAAGGTTACAGACACACATGTGTGTCTAGGGGTTTCCTGTATGTATTCTGAGACTATATAGCTGTTCTTTTCCAGTTGTAAATGCCTTTGTATAGATCAATATTCACTTTTAAGTAGTTTATTTGATGGTGAAATAAATATTATGGAACTACATTCACTGACTTTTGGCATTTGGTCCCAAGCACACACTGCTTTCCATGTGTGTGCTAGGGACCAGAGCTCAGGTTCTCACATGGGAAGTGAACTTACTTATCCATGTTACAGGTATTTTTATGGGAATTACTAGGCATATCCAGTTATGAACAAAATTATAATTTACACACAGGCAATCAACTTCCATAAATGTAACCATCCAAATTCAGCTCTGTACTATGAGAAATACAATTTACTATTTACATATTTACCTTGCAAGTATGAGAAGAATGGGTTCAGACATAAATTCCCTATTTCCAAGCCTTACAATAAACAGGCATCTCTAATCAGGTGTTAGAAGGGCGAGAGGCAAAGGGTTAAAATAAATAAATCAATATACTCACTGGTTTGATTCGAAGCTGACTACCCACCACCTCAAGAATGGCATGTCTTCTGGATACTCTTTTGTCTGTTATCTACAAGGGAAAAAAAATGTAAGATATAGCCACCTCCTTAAAAGATAAACAAAACCCTTAGCAACCCTTATGAAACTTGTAGGCTAGATATTAAATATACTATTAACTCAATAACTACATGTCAAATAACTGCCATCATTTAACAGATAACAAAACAGTGAAGAGAGGAGGAGAACTACCAAAGTTATGGAAGAGTAAATGACTACCAAAAAAAAGCCTGGGGTCTACATATCCCCAAACCCTCCCAATTCCTACACATGAAACATTATCTAGAGAGGATTCCTACTAACAAAATCTACCAAATAAAAAAATTATTCAATATGTACTGGTTAGGAAACATTTCAAATATAAAAATTCAGCTTGTCTTAAATTAATAGGTAAATGTGAAGTGTGTGACCAGGTTAGGCAGATGCAGATCAAGCAACCTGCATTTCTGTTCAGGGGCCACATGTGATGGTTAAAAAAAAAAAAAATTAAAATGAAGAAAGCAGGAGGGAAACAACCCAAGCCAAACATTTACGGTGAAGAAGAGATCAGCATCTATGTCTACAATATAATTACTTCCTGTTTTGAACTAACAATGGTCAACTGACCCACACCACAGTTCAGAAGTGCCTACATTTTAAATGCCTAAAGCGATCATCCTTCCCACCTCACTGTACACCCAATAGTTGAGATTAGCTTTTTTATCCCTGACTGATACATGATATAAACATCTTAAGTAACAACCATATAATATTACGATTATATGACCTGTCTTATGATTGTTTCCCTTATTATTAAGTACTTGAAGTCTAACAATAAATACAGCAGGACCAACATTATCTCTCAAAACACACTGCAGCAATGTATAGATAAAATTAAACTCATTAAGGCTGTGAAAACATCTAAACTACCACAAATCATACTCATTGTTTAAAAATCATGTAGTGCTTCCTCGCTCAGTAATATGAAGTGCAGGGGGGGCCCCAACAGTGTGAAGACCACAAAAATTAATTCTTCCCAAAACAATTAATTTAAAAATAATTTCTAGGACAAATATCTTCAATTTTTCATTTAAAGTATGGCTATTTCAAAGAAGTAAATATCCTAACTTTAGGGAAAAAAAAAAGTTTAGAGACTCCTTCATTGTTCTGTGACATGTACCTGAGTGGGCCAGAATCAGTAGCAGTTACTAAATAACTCACTTTATTGTTTGCATAAGCGACATGCTGAGCTACCTACTGAGATATGCCATAACTCATTTTACATAATTGGATACTGAAAGCCCAGAGGACTTAAGAAACTTGGGTAGTTACTCTTAGAATACAGTGTTCAAAATCCTTACTCATACTAATAAAAACAAATGCTATATTAGAGAAAACATTCATATATGACTACAACTATATAAGATCATTCAGAAGCAATCACAGAAATGTAAATTATTCTGTGGATCAGAGTAATAAGTTTCTATTTTTATTTGGAGTATCAAGATCTCATTGTTAATTTCACCACAAAAGGATTCTCTAACCATAAGAAGTATGCTATGATATATAAAGATAGTTCCTCTAATAGTCCATCTTAGGCTTCTTTCCTTTTGAATACTATCCATAAGCATTAATGGATCTTTTATACTTCAAGCTACCTTTTAAGTATGGTTAACACTAGGAAGGCTATTTAGAATAATTCAAAAGTATAGTGTGACCTCTAGTGGACACATGGTTTATTTCATTACAAACGTCTCTTGACCAAAAAAAAAAGGTGAGGGGGAGTAGGGAGGTGTTGGTTGAGTACATATATGCCTGCACCCCTGCTCTTGGATATGAGGCAGGAAAGTTGCAAGTTCAAAGACAGTTTCAGCTCTGTAGTGAGACCCTGTCTTTAAAAACAAATATATTTAAAGTAACCTAAATTCTAATATACCAACATATCCTCCAAGAAGTCAAAGAATCAACAGCTAGAACAAACCATATCAACATCTAAAGCATAATCAGGAGACAGAGATTATAAAACACTTTAGTTAACATGCTAGAGAAAGACAGAAACAGCAATCTGACAGTCTGTATTGGAGCAGAAAAGGCATATGGTAAAGAAGAGAAAAGAAATCAGAAACGGGACAGCAAGAACACAGAAAATACCACTCAGGTGGAAAACAATGGCAATCCATCTTTCCAGAAGAAAGTGAACCCAGAAAAGATGCTTAAAGCAGAAGGTCCAATTTCTGACCAGATAATTGGCTGAGCCTCTAGACTTTACCACTTCTAAAAACCAGTCATCAGATAGGTTCATCTCACACTAACCGGGCTGTAAAAAGCCATGGCAGAGTCTAAGCCCACTGCCATGTTTATAAAACATAGAACAAAATCTCTCCTCTCCTTACCAAATCCATAGTAGTCTGTATTGGGGACAGGATTTCTTGCTCCTCTGAGGCAAGCTAAGATAGGTTAGTCTCAGCCATCTGACTACTAGGTGAAGAACAAGCTCACTGAGGGTTTAACCTCAACATTCAAAAGAAGACAGCTTCCAGGGAAACTCTTCCTAGCCTCTGTGCAGTCTAGCAAACTAAGGAAAGCAACAGGATGTTACAAAAAGATTTAAATAATCACCTTGAGGGAGAGAGGTAGGCAACATGTGAACTTCATCTATACCATGCTATGTACCATGTTTCTTCACACACACACACAAAACCTCCCTTTGGAGTTAACATACAAAACACAGCCTCGAAGCACCACTTTTCCCTACTCACAAAATAGCCTTAAAACTAATAATAATGGTTCCATTACAGACACTGGAATTAGCCAAACTGACAAATTCCTTACTCCCTAACTAGCTGACCCAGGTCTGCTCCTCTAATCCAAGACAAAACACCTACAAGCAGAGACCCAGCGTGCCTCATTCATCTTTGTAAGCCCACAGTGCTACAATCAACAAAACAGTATACACAAAGCGGTCACTGTAGCTGTTGGGGCGATGGGGTAGGCCACAGATAGAATTAGGGAAATAGTTATAAATGTGGCCAATCAAAAAGATCCTAGACTTACTTAAAACAGAAATTGTGTGTGTGTGATTTTTTAGATTTTATTTTTTTATTATATATGTATATGTGTGTGTCAGGATATGAATGTATGAACAGTGCCCAAAGAGGCAGCTGTGAATGGCTCAATATAGGTGCTGGGAACTGAACTTGGTCCTCTGTAAGAAGTTACAGGTTCTTAATGGCTAACCTATCTCTCCAGCCCCTTGTGATATTTTCATTTGAATGCCAGATTCTCTAGATTGACCTTTGTAAGTGATAGGATGCAGCCCGGTACAGAGCAGCCATTTAGTGATTTATTTGTTGTCAAGTACTTAACCTGCACCTTGTGATCCTGTTTGGCCTTTTCCCTGGGACTTTCCATACAGCTGGTACTTGCTGTGCTTTCCTGATTCTGACGCTTTTGTTTTCCACTGCTGCTTGTTGTTTGATTCTGTAATGAGGTGGAAGTGTGATACTGACGATCTTGTTTTCCATGCCTACTTGTTAGTCTCAGCCTATATAAGCAGTTGAACCTTAGTAAATTTGCCACCTTGATCAGATTCTGTCTTGGTGTCCTTGTGTTCTTTGTCTCTCCAATTCCCAGCCCCCTGTACAGGTGGTACAGCCAGTGGTCATAGGCCACGACAGTGATATGTCTTGTGGCAATGCCAAATGGTTGAATATCACTGAATTCAACTTCATGGTACATACTGCAAATGTTCTGGTTCCTAATCTTCCCAAAGAGGGTAAGGAATATATAGCTTAGTAGTCATTCATATATGTATCACCTTTTAATGGCCAATTTATACTCCAACTCTCTCATCTGAACGAGGCTAATAAAAAGCGCCTGACTCAAAAGTTTTGAAAGGATTAAATTAGAATATCTCTTCAGACTGGTTCACTACTAAAACCATTTAAGGATTAGCTATCGATAGTACCAAAAAGACTACTACTATTATGGTAAAGCCCAACAGACTTGCAGAAGAGGCCAGGAGATAAAAGAAATAACCTACAGGAGGTCACTGGGTGACCAACCTCCTCTGTAATGGGCAACACAGTATTGTAAATATTATAAGCTTTGTAGGTCAACATGCAATAGTCTTAAAAGCTAACAGCGTTCTTGTTTATTTGGTCTGTTTATATTTTACATCTTATAATGGAATTTAGCTCAATCTAGATTTGGCCCCAGTTTGCCAGCCGGATAGGAGGATAATGAATGATGTTAACTCATTCGGTACTTTAGGAAAAAAGAAAAAAAAAACGCCAGTGAGTTGACTAGCGTTTGCTGAAAACGTACTGTCCCAAACCTATAAAATCTTGACAAGTAGAGCCAAGGCGTGGAGTTCCCTAGGATAGCAGACAGCCTCAGCTGGGCAAACTCCGGCTGCCCACGCCCGGGAGTACTTCCCACACTTACTCCCAGGAGAGGCCCGCGGCCTATCACAGTCTGCCCCGGCCCCACGGGCACACGGGGACCGCCGTCCAGAGGCTGCAAAAAGAAGTCCGAAGACATGGCAGTAAGAGCAGCCACCTCCCTCAGACACGCGGGACAGGTCGTGGAGAGGGGTGAGTACGCTGCCTCCCTTTCCGGAATCCCCACTCCACGCGAGCCCGTGACGCAAGCAGAGAATTCCCCGTCGGCTCCTGGCCAAACTACAGTTTATAAACTGGAGCTCACACCTACAATCTCCCAATACTTCTTCCCATAGGGCTCATGGAACTCTGGGTCTTGTAGTCCCTGACGCCTCCCTTCCGCTCCTTTCCTAACGCAAACCTCATGTAAAAACTACCAATCCCAGAAGGCAAAACGCGCATCTCTGCGCCTGTGCTGATTCGAGTTGGGGCAGGAGGGCGGGTCTAGGGAAGTCCTGATATCAAGGTCTATGGAGAAGGTCTACGTAAGTTGAGTGTTTAGCCACGGTGCTGGCCTTGTGGACCCTGTGCCCTCCCGACATAAGGGTGTTCTTTTCCCGATGGGATCTGATGTGTGTATGTGTTTGTTCCCCTTCCCTTCCATAAAGAGGAGGCTTGAGCTAGAGTAAGGCCTCAGTGGCAGGACTATCTTCCCTATCCCAAGGAGATCTCTGGACTTAGACTTTTAGAGCTCAGCCTTGGGAGAGTCTTTTCTTTCCTGTGCAGGGGCCCCGTGCTCATTCAGGGATCTGCAGCCAGTGGGGCCTTCTCTTCTTTAAGGCATAAGCTTGACTTAGGCACTTGCCCCATGGGGCTGGAGAATCTTCTCTATAGAGAAGGCCTGTTCTCTGGCAGATATCTGTAGCAGGCCGGTCTTTCCCTTTGGTGGAGGCCTGGGTTGGGGGAAGTGAACCTATGGTATGGGGTTCTTTCCTATAGTGAAGCCAATTGCTAAGCTCAGGGCTCCCAGCTACAGGGAACTTTCTCTTTAGAGGAAGCCTGGCCCAGAGTTTGGCATTGGCCTGTTAAGATCATTTCCTTTCATGTGGCTGAGACCAGACTCAGCAATGCCTTGTGTCCAGAGGGCTTTCTCTTTCATATTGAGGCTTGCACTACAGGCAGGAGTCTACAGAAGAAGATCTTCCTGTCACGGAGTTGGAGTTGGAACACCTAATACTCTGAGGCAACAAGGTCTTCTCTTCCCCAAGAGGCCACCTTGTCACCACCATATTCATAGAAGATATCTGAAGAGACACCTGTGGCCCTAGCTTTGGCTATCAGAACAGTGGGCCCTAAGAAACTGGAAATTTCCCCCCAGTAAGCTCATACAGGGCAGAGAGAAAGCCTTAAAGCCTGGCCAGAGGAGAGAGTTCTGCAAGCAATCAAGAGAGTGAGTGAGAGAGAGAGATTTTACAGTCCTGTCAACTTATCAGAACACCTTACCTTGCTGGAGCAACTAGAGCCTCACCAGTAATGGGCAGGGCCACACCTTGACTGGAGACTGCTCAGATATTCAAACTCTGACCTCTCTTTAGGAGGCTAAAGATGGACTTGAGGACTGGAACTCTTTGTCCCTCCTCCTAATCAAAGTTCCAATGAAATTCTTCACAGAACTAAAATTTTAAATGTAGGAAAAACAATTTTAAAATCAATATGGAGACACAGAAGACCCCCAAATGGCCAAACCAATCCTAAAGGAAAAGTGAAATGTGGTATTATCACAATATCTGATTCCAAATTATGCAACAGTTTTAGTATAGTGTTGGTACAAAAAGTGCACATGTAGAGTAATGGGTAGAGTAGCCGATCCAGCAGTCAACACACACATCTAGAACAACCTAGTCTTTGATCTCTAAAATAAATGGTGCCTGGAAAACTAATTACCCACACATAGAAGAATGAAACTAGATCCATAGCTCCCCCCTTGCACAAAAACCACCATCAGATTAGCCTGTGGGCATGTCTATGGGACATTTTCTGGATTAATAACTGATGTGGGAGGGCCTACTCCCTGGGCAGGTGGTATGGGTTATAGAATAAAGTAGGCTGAGCCAGGTGTGGTGGAATTTCCCAGCACTTGGGAGGCAGAAGCAGATGGATCTCTGTGAGTTTGGGGCCAGCCTGATCTACATAATGAATTCCAGGAGAGCCAAAGCTACATAGTGAGACTCTGTCTCAAAACAAAAACAAAGAAAAAACAAGAATAAATGCTGAACAAGCCAGTAAGTAGTATTTCTCCGTGGTCTCTACTTTAGTTCCTGCCTCCAGCTTCTTGCCTCAAGCTCTTGTCCTGACCTACCTCCATTGTTGTAAGGTGTGAGGTACCCACCAGAGAAGACTAGCCACACATGGGTTTAAGCTAATAGGAAGTCTCGTAGCTGGCGATTACATTAATGTTCAGGGCCGAAGTGCAGTCCTAAGCCTTTCTCAGGGTGAGTTTTTAAGAACAAAAACCACATTCTGAGTTGACATGCCTCAGCCCAAATCAGAACCACAAAAAAAAAAGGCAAGGTCGATACATTTAGAGACTTTCCCAGAACTTCTGACTTTGACGGATTAGGTCTTTGTTTTCACATTGGCGGGTGTTGCTGTCTATGTGCTGGGTTCCAAGGCCTGGACGGTTCTTCCATCATGGCATCAGTTGTGCTAAGGTCTGGGGAGCTGTTACATCATAATGAATTACAACAGCAAGCTGAAGTAAACCTTTTCCTGCCCAACTTGATCCTGGTCATGGTGTTTTATCACAGCAATAGAAAACTAAACTAGGGCTGAAACTGGTACTAGGTTCATGGGATGTTGCTGGGACAGGCCTGACCCATCATTGAGGTGAAATCTTCTGAATTCATTTCTTCCTGGTCAGCACACAGGAGCTGTGGTCCAGAGGAGACCATGGCTGTTTCTCATGCCAGCAAGCCAAACTTGGTAATGTGGTACCAGTTTTTAAGGCATTGGGCTGTCTGTCATGGAGAACAGCTAAGGCTTTGGACCAGGAGAGGTCTTGGTGAAAGGTTAGGTTTACACACATACACACACACACACACACACACACACACAGTACCAATTTCTACAAGATTACTGCAAACTGTCTCTCCTCTTACTCCCAAAAGAGTCATAATACTAATACCAATGGTTCCATTAAGACTCTGAAGTTGACAGAATGACAGTCAATACTTCTTACCCTTTGGTATTAGCTGATGCAAGACTGTCCCACAAGTCCAAGAGAATACTCTTACAGTGCAGGATGCATGCCTATCCATCTTTGTATACCACAGGGCTAGGATCTGTAAAACATTGTTCATAAGTAGGCACTACACAGGAGATGTTGAATGGGAACAGGATCACCACAGGTGTACTTCTGAAGAAATAACTACATTATGTAATGAAATCTGAAAAATATTCAGGATTCTTTTTTAAATATAGTTTATGTGCATTGGTGTTTTGCCTGCATATATGTCTGTGTGAGTGTGTTGGATCCCCTTGAGCTCGAGTTATAGAAACTTGTGAGCCACCATATGGGTGCCAGGAATTGAACCTGGGTCCTCTGGAAGAAGAGCCAGAATTCGTAACCTCTGAGCCATTTCTCCAGTCCAATCTTCAAACTTCTGATCTTCCTAAAGAGGATAGAGAATATATAGTTTAATGGTTACAGTTATATGGGGTGATGTTGTTATTTGAGACAATGTCTCTCTTTGTAGTCCTTGCTGTCCTGGAACTCACTATGTAGACCAGGCTGATCTCAAACTCCCAGAGATATCCTCTTGCCTTCTGAATGCTGGGATTAAAGGTGTGCACCACCACAGCCAGCATGTATTATTTTTTAATGGCCAGATTGCGATCCACTTGTTTTCACCTGAATGTATAAAAGTATCTGTGATAATTTTTGAAAGTATTAAGTTATACAGCTTCCTTAAGTCAATGATTGGTTCTCTACCCATTCCATTTAAGGATCAACTATGGATATCAGTGGAAAAATAATAATGGAAGTAACATTCACTCAGCCCCACAGAAGAGGCTAGAAAGAAATAGCAGGGAGGTAAGGTCACTGGGCTGACCCCCTTCTTCTGCAAAGGGCTGTTTTATTACAGTTAGACTTGGTAAGCCCAGGCCATCACCCTATTTTTTTTTTGCCATGATTTTCCATGACAGCTAATGGTTTTTGTTTGTTTATACTTTCATTTTAAAACCAAATAACTTTTAGGTTATACACACACACAAAACAAGTTGGATATATCCTTAGTCCTACTAAAACAATAATGATAACACAGGGATTCTTAGGGGCAACATAAAGCAATGTTTATCACTTGACTAAAACTGAAAACATGCTCCCTCAAAGAAAAAACCCTGATGGGATCAACTTGGAAAGGAGTCACCTTGGCTCCAAGCTGAAAGCCACAGTCAAGCATCCACCACCTCCAATGGCCTAGGGCCACTGGTCGTTGCTTTTGGCTAATCACCAGCTCTGGACAATCACCTTCTCCCAGCTCAGGACAGGGCTTGAGAATGGGGAGCCTTCATCAGGAGATGCCCCCATGCTGCCTCCCACAGACACGCTGGGCTCCTCACCTTAGCGAGGAGAATTAGACTCTCCTCTAAAGTGGGTGCTGAGGTCCAGGCAGGGATAGGACTTGAAAGACAGGACAGTTGGACCTACAGAAGAGAGTCTCCTACTCTTGTGGAAGCACAGGGACTGAGGCACACGGGAACTTCTAGCAATGGTCCTGAGCACCCGTGTCTGCACACTTGTCATCTTCTAATGTGGATCGTTCCTGGAATAAACCCACCTTGAGCACATGGTTAGGGGTTAAGGTTCAGAGTTAAAGCTAGGGTTATGGCTAGTGGTTGTTATGTGAGTCCATGTTGTATGGGGAGACATGAACAGGCCTCTGCTCATACCATATAGGACACCATTGACAGACCATAGTAATAATGAAGCCAAAGTCCAATTTGACTGGCCCAAGATAACCCTCATGGTATTTGAGACAGGGCCTTTAGACATCACACCATGTTGTGGTGACTATGATTGTCACATTTGTAGGGTGTTGTTCTTTGCGCACTAGAAAGAGGCTTAGCCCTAAAGCCTTCAATCCTGTGTTTACTGCTGCTGAGGTAGGGCCAGGAGTTATTCCACTTGTTTTAACCTTATATATTGCAAGTAATTCCTGATCTAGCACAAATACTGACTTTATGCCCCTTTCCATAACTAAGAGCAAAACCCCCACTGGAACTATTTTCTTGGTTTTTTTCATATATTTTTTTGTGCCACAGCTCCCAGCCATGGGATACACAGCTTCTGAGTTTCTAATGACTTAAAACATGGAGGAACATCCATGCCAGGGGATACAAAGTGTTTCAACTTGTCTTACAATGGTCTTAGCCTGTCCAAAAACTTCTTGAGCCAAACCTAACATGGTGGTGCCATCTTTGTCAGACAATTTAGGTGAGTTGGGGTAAAAATCTGCCAGTTACCTAGGAGCCACCAAAATACCTACAGCAGTTTTACAGGCACAAGTTGTAAAATTTTCAAAATGATTCATTAGGAATCACACAGCTGACCCTGCCCCATGCACTTTGTGTGGATCAGTCCCACATCCACATTCCTTTAGGTTCACCTCTTTGTTTTTAGATGCTTTTCTAAATCTGTAAAATGCTCTGAAGTTAACATGATGTAATCTATCTAATGAAACCCTTCTATAGACCTTTGAAAAACAGGGCCCTAGGTCACCATCCCATTACAAATAGCAGGACCATGAAGAGAACCTTGGGAAAGAACTCTGAAGGCCCACTCTTGACTATTTCAAGTGCATTCAAATCAGTCTTGGGATCTAGCATCCAAAAGAATATGAAAATTTATAGCATGGTCTAGCACAGCACAGACAGATCCCAATCCTGACCCAGTTGTTCAGTCAAAACAACAATGCTAGACACAGAGACATAAGTAGGAGAAACTACTTTACTTACCTCCATAATCCATTGCTATTCTCTAGGGGCTGTCTGGCTTTTGCACAAACTATACTAGGCTTTTGAAATGATTTGGGAATGGGTAAATAATCTTACCTTTATTGATTCCTGATGGGGTGATGTTAAGCATTCTAAATGTTAATTGGCTCTGCTTACTGTCTGTTACTTACATTGTCTCTGATTGGTTAAATAAATGCTGAGGCCTGGAGATTGGGCAAAGACGGAAGCAGGCAGGACTAAGATGTTCCCAGCCTCAGAGACAAGAGATCATCTTGAGAAGAAGAAGAAGCCAGGAGCAGGAAGGAGGAACATACGCCATGGGGTAGATTAAAGATCATTTCACATGGCCTGGAACATTGGCATAGCATGGAGAATAACAGTCCAAAGGGACATATGCATATAAGGGGTCATATTTGGGTAATAGAATTATGAGCTAGCTTAGATGGGCTAGTATTGCACAATTCAGGCCAAGGCTTGTTAAAATCCATCCGGTGTCTGTGTGTGCTCATTTATAATGGTGAGTTAAGGATTAACAGCCACCGACCAATTAATGATAATATAAATAAATACTGGTTAAATCATTTAATTAGCCTTTTTTCCTACAGATTCCTTGATACTTTATGCAATTGTCACAGCCTGCAGGCACTCTTAATGTTTGATATCCCTGACCTTGCTGGGGGTAGGAAAGTTTACAGGATACCGTTTCTGTCACTCACAAATGACTCCACTGACAGTTTGGACCATCAGGTGAAAGTCCCCAGTGGTACTATGCAGGGTGTGTCTCAGTGACTTATCCAGTCCTAGAATGTTCTCCCAAAGAGGAGAAACATGCAACAGAAATTTTCTGGTGGGATAATTGACAACCTTTAGGATATGGCACTTTTGAGGTTTATGAATTAAGGTTCTTTCAACTTCAATACCCACCAAAACCCTAGTTTTAACAGCAATCTAATTAATTAATCTGTAATTCAACATGATACCTCTGACCAAGCATGGCCCTCACTTGCAGACAATCTTGGCCACCCTATTGGAGGGACTTCTTAGATGATTCCTATCCCAGAGTATCTCCTTTCTGCATAGTTTCACTGGAGATTACTTGACCCACTCTATCTGTTGCTTCCTTTACTTGATGGTGAACTTGCAGTCCAAGCTTTAAAACCCTCCAAAGACTCACAAACACACCATTCAGCTTTTTATTAAATTTTCTCCTAGGGACTCCAGCTCAGCACAACTATATATAATTCCACAATGAAATCTGAAAGATTTCCAACCTGTAATCTTCCCAAAGAGGGTAGAAAATAGTTTAGTGGCCATAGGCATATGTATCATTTTTAACAAGTAATTTGTAGTTCATCTTTCTCATCTGAGGGATCATAATAAAAGCTCATGACTCAAGGTCTTCAAAATATTAAATTATAAAGTCTCTTGAGGTCAGTTACTGGTTCTGTACCCAGACTGCTTAAGGATTAACTACTGATATTGAAAGTACCATTGTGAAAGCAAGGGCCTTCCTAGCCTGCATAAGAGGCCATGAGAGCATACAAGGAATTAGTTTAGGGAACATAAGATTACATTGTTGACAAAATTCTACAAATATCTTAGGCATAACCCTGTGTGTAACTATTTGCCCTGAAATATAATAGTTTTTGCGTTTTTACACAAAATTGTTAAAATTGAAGAATCATTCTTAGTTTATGGCCCATATCAAACCACATTTTGATTATGTCCTAGTTTGCCAACCTTACCAGGTTGATAATGGTGATAACACAGTCAGAGCATGTTTTAAAAAAATGTGAATTAGCCAAAGTTGATTTGAAAATGTGGTGCCCCAAACTTTAAAAACCTGAAAGGCAGGATTGGCTTGTCAGGGTGTTGTAACCATGGGTCAGTGCCTGGCACATTTCTAGTAGTGGCCTTGCAGCCAATCACCACCTCCTGGGTCTCAGGTACAGTGGGGTCTCACACAGGTGCTGTTACTTGAATCTTGCATGACAAGAGGTCTGAGCTTCATGGCCAAGGAGATGCCCCATAGCTGCTACCTACAGACTCCAAGGGAAGATCCATGCATGGGTGGGCAAGCACCAAGTCTTCTCTTCTTTGATCACTTCTGCCCAGGCTTTTGCCACAGATTGCACTTCCATCCTAGCCAGCACACAGCTTTTCAGTCTGAGCCCTGTGTCTGCTAGTACCTATCCAGTTGCAAAGAGCTCTGGAACTCATAGGCCCTAGAGTTCATAACCCAAGTAGGAAAAAAAAAGCTACCCATCTCAGAATGCATGTGTGCTTCCTGCCTTTGTTTAAATTATACCCTGGCTGCCAGCAAGAGTCTTAGAACTTAAGGGACTGAAGAGAGAAGTCTTAGCTCTGAACAGCATGACTGCACCCTGAAGCAGGGGGATCTTCTTTTCCTCACATTAGAAGACTGTCACAAGCCATCTTGTAGTGATAGCCTTGCTCACTGATGACCTTCACAGTTGTATTCACTAGACTCACCAGCTTCAACTCACATAGAATACACAGGATGAAACTGAATGGGGATTGGGTCAGTGTTTGTGGTTAGGGTTAAAGCTGGTGTTATGTGACAATCTTTTCTGGAGACTCCTTGTACAGATTCATCTCCTGTCCTCTTTAAGTGTACCTCTATATTCTTTTAGATGCTTTTCTAAATGTGTGGAACACTCAGAGGTTGGCATTATTTCCTCTCTTCTTTTGCCGTAGACCTTCTTACCTATACTGTTTTATTCCCATATTCACTCACCATTGTACATTGCTCCTGGTACTTTTGTGGATAACTATGAATTAAGGTATCCTCAGCTCCAGTTTACACCAAAGCCCATGTATTTTGCACATTGATAATATAACAGTAAAATCTGTAATCTAACGTGAGGCCTCTGATCACCATGTACAAGCCTCACTCACAGGCAAACTTGGCCACTCTGTCAGAGAAGCAACTGTTTGGTTCCTATCCCAGAACTTCTCCTTCCTCCATAGCAGAAGGTGCACCATGGATTCCGTGAACCTTCCTGTCCTTTGTTTTCTGCATTCATTTGGTGAACTGCTAGTCAGTTATTAAAGCCTTATAAAGATTCACTAACATGGAGAGTTTTTCCTGTGAACTCAGGCTCAACACAAATCTTGCTGCTTGTTCTCAGGTAACCTGGAATTAGTTGTCTTTGTTTCATTCTCTCATTTCTACCTATTTATTTAGCACCTTCAAAAAATGAAGTCATATGTCCATTAGATAATTCAGGGTTCCCAAAGATTCCCCAGTACTGTAAAGACCATTTCCCACTAAAGAAATCTATAAAGTCACTATGGTGACTTTAGTAATAGGGCCCTGGCTGAACCTACTTCTCTTATAACTGTACTGTGAGGACAGTTCTATTCAGGCTGGAGAGCTGAATAGAACCATTAAGGGATGATGTTTAGGTGGGAGAATAGGGTTAGGGGTTAGAGGTTAAGAGTTAGAGCTAGAAGGTTGGGATAAGGGTATGACTTGAGTTAGGGTAAGACAAGGTTAGAAGAATAAATTAGGGTGAGGGGTTAGTGTTAGGATTAGGGTTAGAGTTTAATGCTCAAGGTTAGGGTTAGAGATTTAGGAGTTAGGGAATAGAGTTAGAAGTTAGGGGATAGTGTTGGAATTTCCACAGTTACAGTTAGGGGGTAAAAGGAGTAGGATTTTGTTAGTGGTGCTATACCACAAAAAAAAGAGAGAGAAAATGCCCCTAGATCTTGTTGGACCCCACAATTAATGTATAGTCTACCATGTCTGGACAGGTTTCTTGAGCTCAGTGCTAAATGGAGGACTCCATTTCCCAGCAGGGCTCCTTCTTCTCTACCTGTCCTTATCTGGGGAACCCAAACCCTCACATCCTCTACCTGAGGAATATCAAGTAGTCCTTAGGGAAATTACAAGTTCAACTTCCTTTCTCCTGATAAGAACCCACTCAGCAACCACCTGGGATTCCTGGAATGCCTCTCCATGCAAATGAAGCATTCCCAGTACCTTCAGCCCCAACCAATAATGTACACCCACCCTGGAAATCCCCACCCACTCCCCAAAGTTCTATATAACCCTTGTTCACTCCAAATAAAGTTGAACTGCCTTGCTGAAGCTGTTTCCAGGTTGTTAATCTATCATAGTTGCAGCTGTCCAAACCCTTCCCCCCCATCTCTGCTCCCCTCATTCTGATGGACTGTTGGCCAACAGTCCCCGAGAAAATGGGAGACCCACAAGATCTTATTACTGTGGTTCACAAAGATGAGTATTGCATGCATGCTAACAGTGTTTTCACACAAGAGTGTCCTCTTGGCCTGGTGGTACAGACTTGTCAGCTAATGCCAAGGAGTAAGGAGTATTGACTGTCAATCTAGCTGACTTCCTGGGTCTTGATGAAATGAGTCTTCTTGGATCCAGAAAAGTGATAATTTGCAGTTTTGTGGAAATTGGCCCAATAGGTCAGGTGTGTGTACGTGCGTGCGTGTGTGTGTGTGTGTGTGTGTGTGCATGTGTGTGTGTGTGTGTGTGTGTGTGTGTGTGTGTGTGTGTGTGTGCACTTATGCAACTCCAACACTATTCCTAACCCTAACCCTTCCCTAATGGTCTGTCCCAAGCCAAACTTCAGCTTCTCTGCATGACCCCTTTTCTCCTGGGGTAGCCACTGCAACTGAGGCTATGTTTTCCCCAGTGGCCTCACCTGGCCATTCACACTACCAAGCCTCAGCTGCTACTATGCCCCCTCCATAACTTTAAGACCAGTACCATCTGGGTAACTCTTACATATTACCAATATCAGCTAACAGCTTGAGGTGTACCATTGGCTCACTGAACCACAGCTTCTGTGTGCCAACCCTGAGGAAATACTTCCAGAAGATTTCACCTCAATGATGCTGGTCTCCTCCTCCTCCTCCTTCTATGCTAATATCTCAAATCCAGCCAACAAAGCAAAGGTTTTCCTTTAGTCTCTTGCTGGTCTCTTGTTCATCATAGCTGATTTTTAGATCCAACTGACCATAAACTACAGATTCTTAAAACAAAATGTCACATAAACTGCTATGATAGTCCTTGCTTCCCTGTGAGGCCTCCATCATCTGCATTGCTGTGAGAATTAGCCTCCAAGTTCTCACACAACAGCCCATGAAGCTCTAAGTATCCATCACTTTTTCCAGCCCAAAGTTACAAAGTCCTGCACACTTCTCCCCAAAACAACATTGTCAGGTCTGTCACAGCAATATTCCAAAACATGGCAGCAATTTCTGTTCTTTTGGTGTGATGAAATGCCATAGCCAAAATTAACTTAGGTAGGAAAGGGTTTACTTCAGCATTTGTGTCAGCTTGCATCATGGAGGGAAGTCAGGGCAAGAACTCCCAGGCAGGAACATGAAGGCAGGCACTGATGCACAAGCCGTGAAAGAATGCTGCTGTCTGGTTATTCTCCATAGCTTGCTAAGCTTGCTTTTGTGCACAACCAATGACTAGTTCCACATCAATCATTAATCAAGAAAATGCTCCCACAGACTTGCCTATGGGCTAATCTGATGGGCACATTTTCTCCACTGAAATTCCCTCTTCCTAGATGACCCTGGCTTGTGTTAAGTTGATAAATCTAACTATAATACTAACCTTAACCACTTGTTCTTACCCCTGACCCTGTCCATGAGTCAGACCTTAACCACTTAATCCTAACGTTTACCCTAACTCTAATGGGAATTTTGGTGAGTGGCCCAGACTGCTCACAATGGTTAGCACTAGGTCAACATGGGATTATTTTGTGCCTAGTGTCCACCTTTGAGGCCAGGTCCAGAACAGAAACCTTGATCACCATAGACTGGGGCAGCTGATTTGTAAACCTACATGGGAACCCTGCATGTTGAGGCTTCTATAGTTTCCTCCTGGACACCTTCCAAGTAGAGAAAAGCTCCCTAGAATAAAGAGGAACCACCCACCTAGGGCTATATGCAGGGGTTGCTCTATGGAACTCTTGTGGCTGAGGGTGGCATTGAACCCACTGAGTGCTGGCCTAGAGTTTTAGACAGATTTCTAGGTCTTAGTCTTGCATTGACAGACCGACTGACACCAGACTCCCGAGGGAAAGGGGTCATCCGTCCCAAGTTGGTGAAGAGCAAAGGATGACTGAGACAGCAAAGGTGTAGTTCTGAAATGGTCATGGGTGGTAGCAGGTGTCCACTCTGAGCATTTGCTCCAGATCACTGTGGAGAAATAGCTGGTGTCATTCACCTGTAGGGCATGAAAGTCATGCCATGACGTGGCAGATGCTCCATCCACACTGGTCTCTGGAATCATGATCACCAGGTGAGCCCTACATGGTCCCATATAAAAAAAAAAAAAAAAAAAAAAAAAAAAAAAACAGCCCAGACACACAAAACAGCTTGCTCTTAGAAGTAGCATGCATTTGCAACAGGGTCGTGGGTACTGAGCTAAACCCCTTCATCATAATACACATTAATGAAGCCAGCGGCTGGGGAAGGGGGGAGTAAGGTGTTGTGTTCCCATCGAAGACTCATAGGAAGTGGCGGCTAGATGAGACAGGGTCCCTGCTGCCTGATGATTGTCATTGGAAGACAGTGCATCTTGAGGTTGCAGAGAGAGACTGTCATGCAAACTAGGCTGCTTTTCTGTGACTTGACGACTTTCAGCAGACTGGATGTTTGCTTTTTGTCTCCTACCTGAAAGACGACAGGTGGGTCAGAGAAGACAGGTGGGTGAGTGATGGGCCCATGAACCAAGCATCTTTACCCATTGTTTGCCTGTATGTTCTTCATCGTGCCCAGGAAACAACCCAGTTATCAGCACCTACTCTGTAGCTGACTCAAAACATGCCACCCCAGAACAGCCAGCAAAAAACATCCACCTCAGAGAAGGAAATGGTCTCACATATATATGTTAAGCAACTTGTTCCCTTACATAGAGGAAGCTTGGCCAAGGTATTATACACCTTTTGAGTCAAGTGTTCTGACCCCAGCAACCATACCCGGTGTTCAGAGTTCACCTTCGAAGCTCTCAATGGTCGTCCTTTCTGACATCACCTCTGCCATTTCTGTCAGAGGGTGTGTTCTACATGGAAGACTAGTATCTAGTATCTCTTTGCTGTGTACCAGCTGGACATGTGTAATTGAGATGATCCTCGAGAGGGCTAAGTCCAGGCAGTTTGTGGAGGCCATTTCAGATCTTCTCCCAGAGACTGCTGCCAAGAGAGCAGTTGGCTGGCAACAGCAGAGCCAAGCAGCCCGAGTACACCTCTAGAGACAGAAGCTCCTCTGCAGGTGCTGCTGATGTCTGCCCAGGGAGGTCACTAAGGTAGAAGACGGGCCTTTTACCTGTTTTGTTAACCCCTGAACTCCAGTTAATGTGAACTCACTGTTTTCTGCAGCAGCTACAGGTCTTGCCTGGGGAATACAGCATTTGTGACCACTTCTCTAATGGAATGTTCTTCCTCTTCCTGGCCATATCTTGTAACATGTATCCAGGGTCTGCTTGACCCAGTGGCCTGCATTGCTCAGCCCTATTGCCAATAATAATGGCGAGGGCATCAGGCCCCACTAAGAAAAGAGACACACAAGATTTACTGCCACTCTGGAATGCAGATAAGTTGCAACAAGGCCTGCAGGACTCTGACAGATGATAACAAATGGCTTCTCCCATCAGGATCCAATTGTTGATCAGGTTTTTCCCCCTCTTCTTTCATAATATCTTGGAGTCTTGAGGAACATTCACTTGGAGGCAGCTTCCTGAGATGGGAATCATGGGACTGTTAAAAACACCCTCTTAGCCGGGCAGTGGTGGCGCACGCCTTTAATCCCAGCACTTGGGAGGCAGAGGCAGGCGGATCTTTGCGAGTTCGAGGCCAGCCTGGTCTACAAATTGAGTCCAGGACAGCCAGGGCTACACAGAGAAACCCTGTCTCGAAAAACCAAAAAAAACAAAAAACAAAAAAACAAAAAAAAAAACACCCTCTTTCAGCCCACATGTGTGATTACAGTGCAGAAAGGTTACCCATGCTTCTCTCCCTGCAGAAGAAGAAAGGTGTCCTTGATGGTCTTTTAGAAGCACACATATGTCTGTGTCTTCCTCTAGACAGGACATCCTGAGGAAGGATGGTGTCCCTATACTCTTTTCTGGGCCATGGCAGCATCGATTAGCCTATTCAAAGAGAACTCAGGCAGTCTTGTGGCATGTGTCTGCAATCCCAACTCTTGACAGGTATAGGCATGAAGATCAGGTGTACAAAGTCAGCCTCAGCTATATAGCAAGTTCAAGGCCAGCCTATTCTACATGAGACCCTGACTAAAAATAGAAAAATAAAATGGAGAGCTTAGAGCCATTCAGGTAGACTGTCTCTCACTTGCATGTACTAAAGGTCTTTCTCCTTCCTTAAGAAACCACAGCTAGGTGTGACCTGAGGCCCTGCAACTATGGAGATTACAGATTCTGAACAGAACACATAATTGCGGCTATCTGCTGTGTGAAGCCGCACCAATTATTCAGAAGGCATGGGAGTGAAAACTCAGGCTAATGCTATCATCTCTAAGGCTCATGGGGAATTGAGTCATGGGCAGCCATTTCTACTAGATCACACAATCAGAAATAGCTATGAAGCTGTGTCCATATTATTCGCAGAAATTAAAAACAAAATGCCCTTACAACATATGTCAGAATCATTTATCAACAAAAGAGCATAAACTATCAAAATGAGTGTCCCTTTTAGTCTTCACATTCTGGTCCGGTTACTCCTCTAAATAAGCTTGTCATGCACGACTCTGAGAACCCCTTTGCGGAGAGCTCCTAGGCCCCTTTTTCTCCCTATGTGAGATGAGGTCCTAGAGCCAAGGGGCAGCACCCTCCCCACAGCCCTGGGCCTTAACTCACAGTGGGGGGCTCTCATCTGCAGTGGCTAAGTGTGCTTGTTCCCTCATAAGGCTTCTCATTTCTCTGCGAGGATTGGCCTCCTTGGTTGCAGAAGACAAAATGTGTGTAGGTAGCACTGGCAGGCTGCCTGCTCTTCTCCAAGCTCTTCTTTGCCGTTGTGCAGGACACTCTGGATCCTGATATACTTTGTCTGACAGAGTTCAAGCTTCTGCCTGCCTTCAGGGCTCTCGGGAGCAAAGGAGACCAGACTCTGTTTCTCTAGTTAGCTTGGATTCTTGAAATAGGCAATGGGGAGGTGGGGACTGTGAGAGCTGGGCTGACCTGAGCATCCTGTCAGGGCTGTGACTTGGAAATTAACGTGTTAGTTGGCTAGAAATTAACAAAGGAGGAACTTGGTACAAGTGGACAGGACATACCTTGATAGTACCAGGAACGAGAAGCTAGATGGAAAACACTCTACATGAGGGAAGTTTGGGAAGGGCCATTAGACCCCTGTTCTCAGCAGGCCCTGTGCAATGTCTTGGCCTGTGAGACGGTTGCATCAGGCTGTCCACTCACCCATCTAGATTTCAGAGGCCTAGTCACTAGGCTGGTTCTCCTTTGTGTTTCCTGAACTTGATGGGAGTGGATAAGCCTCACCTGAACTTCTTGTCTTCACAGCTAATAAGCCAGGGAGATTGAGCTGGAAAGGCCAGCAGTGGTGTCCGGGGCAAGCCTCGCATTCTGGACTGCTCCACTCATTCAGTGGAACCTTTGCTACAGTGTCCCACTGACTCTGAACCTGGAGCAGCAGTGCCCGGGTCCCCTCCAGTCTCAGAAGGATAAGGGCCTGCCCAGGAGGGAAGGAGCAGTATCCACACTTGTGGACAGAGCAACTGTCAGCCAAGTTGTCAGCACTTCCTGTTTTATGAAACTATTCCCATATAGCCGGAAAAGAGAACCCTTTGTTTATTGAATCTAGCCTTCTCTGTTTTTTTTTCTTCTTCTAGCAAATCTCACTGCTAGAAAAAAAAAAAAATGTGTGTACTCTCCCTGAACCATGCTTCTGCCTGATTAGGCAACAAGTATGTGTTATGTTAGTCTTTGTAAATAGACTGTGAACAATGGGAGGAAAAGAGGACTTGGGGAGACTGGTTAAGCAAGACCTGTAGGCATACGGTTATTGTGTATATCAAATGCTGATTTCTGTACCCACACACATACACATACATCTGGTTGCAATTCTTGTTCTGACAATCTTCTGTCTCAATGTTATGTAAACACTGCTCCCCAATTCCCCCCTGATATTCCAATAAAGCAGTTTACAGCTAGTTGCTGAGCAGAGGAGAGGATAGGGCTGGACTTCCTGGCCTATAAGGGAGGAGGAGTTAGAGGAGAAGAAGCAGGTGATTCAGCCACAGGAGAGGTCCAGGAAAGATGAGGGAGCAGCAGCTGGAGCAGAGAAAGGCCTAAACTGCAAGTATCTCAGGGATTATGGCAAAGAGGGAGTCAGATTAGCATAGAGGATTAAGAATAGGTTAAAACTGCTCAGTATTGTGCTGTAAAGCTTATTAAACAAACAATACAATCTAGCCTCAATTATTTGGGTGCTAGCTGGGTTAAGAGAGGAGCTTCGAAACAAACACAATATATAAATTTACACTAACAAGGAATGATGCCTCTGATATACGTCTCCCAGTAATTCCAGCAGTGTCGATAGCTAGAATGGAATTTGAAGTTCTCTGTGAGGTCCTGGGCCTCTGCCCTGAGCTTGCCAGGGGTCCAGAGGCCAGTTCTGGGTTAAAGCTCCACAAGCCACTAGTTTACCTTCTAATCTCCCATTTTATAGCCAAGAAACCATGCCCAGGGCAGAGAGACTTGTCCAAAAGCATACAACCAGCACTGCACACACAAGCCAAGGTATCCTGAGTTCCAGCTCTACATCTAGCTCTTTCTACCAGCCCCATTCTGAATACTGGCTTTCCAGTCTGGAAAATGACCATGCATCCGAAACCAGCAGACGGTACGGTACTAAAGATATCAAGTGGGCCAGGGCTCTGCCTGCTCCAGTGCCACTTTCTTACCAGTTGCAGACGCTGGAGCTGGAAGAGGAGGCAACAGAAGGTAAAGTGGGGGCTTCTTGTACAGGTCAAAGTCCACATGGCGCCGGCTCCAGTCCCACCTATCCCGATCCAACACAGGCTTCAACACATTAGTGAACAGTGCATTTTCCTGCCACTCCTACGTAAGAACAGCAAGTAAATTCAGTGGGAAGACATGCCTAAGGACTCCCCCACTGAGGCCCTGCTCCTCCCTGAGGACCTCATTCAGCTCTCTGATGGGTGTCAGTCTAAGGTCCTGCTGGTAGCTTCCAATGTTGCTCTGAAGTCCCCACACTTGGAACCCACCAGGTGTGAGCCAGGCCTGGCGGGATTTCTTCTGGGCTTTCTTCACTTCTTCCTTTGGGTCCTGAGGATCTATCATAGCTGAGAGGTAATTCTGTGAGTATGTAAATCTCTTCCCTGGCTCCTAGAAGTGAGGAGACAAAAGCCTGCTAAGAGCAGTATCAGATAGGGTTGAGTAGCCATCAAGCTTCTAAGCAGGTATCAAAACCATCTGGGGACGTAGTGACACAGGGTCCTGACACTACAATGCATTCAAACCAACTAAACTCTTAAGGCAGCCCTGTAAGGGTCACATTATTGTCTCCTTTGATGGAGGAACTCATTTTCTACATGTAATGGGTGCCAAAAACCTAAACCAAGGATTTTCTTATGGCTGATGGTTGTCTTCATAGCAGCACAGTACTCCCCAGAAGAACAGCTTCTGTACTGTTCTCAGCCACGTGTCTGAGCATGCGCTAAGCACCTCTGGCTCCCTCTAGAGCATGGTAGAGTCACACTCTTCTCCCATTACCTGATCCTTTGTCCACTGCCCATAAATGATTGACTTCACCCGAGGCCCCTAACAACCCTTGGTCAAAAAAAGAAAAGTTCATATGTATGGTGGTTTGAAATGAGAATGGCCCGTATAGGCTCATATATTTGAATGCTTAGTCATTAGGGAGTGGAAGTGTTTTGGAAGAATCAAGAGGTGTGGCCTTGTTGGAAGGGGTATGCCGCTGGAGGTTTCAAAAGCCCACACCAGACTCTGTGTCTCTTTCCCTCTGCCTGTTCCTGCCTGGGGATCAGGATATAAAGCTCTCAGCTACTGCTCCACCACCATGCCTGTCTGCTTCTCCCCCCCCCACACACCCCTCATGATAATCATGGACTAACTCTCAGCGCCCAATTGAATGCTTTCTTATAAGAGTTGCCTTGGAAGATGGCGGCGACCTACACTGACGCATTCTGAACGCGGGGAAAAAAGAGCCATAAAAAACACAGAGTTACTGGGCACTGTGCAAAAACCGGAGGGGCTAGACCCCCCCCCCGGGAACGCTCACAGCTCCCAAGGGACTGTTAAAAGTCCCAGGGTAAGGCTCTCCCCATCTCTCACAGACACGGAGGCCACGAAACCGGGGACTCGGGAACTCCCATTTGGAGAGGCGCCTGGTAAGATCGTTCCCAACTTACAGCAGGCAGAATCAGGGTCCACTTGGCCATAGATCGCTGTCCTATTGGGCTCCCCACACATCAGGTTGAACTTATACCCACTTAGAAAAGGTTGCGAGATAGTGGAAGCCTTAGCAAGGAACAAACAGGGGGCTCAGCGGGTGGTCCGCAGCAGCCGCTTGTGAAGCGGAGGACGGGAGGTTCCGAGAGAGCGCAGGAAGCGGGGAACACAAAAGCAGGCGGGAGCGGCCAAATCTCCCACACTCAGGATAGCGCAGCTGGGGAGAGAGCACTGCTGGCAGGGCCAAATTCCCGCCAGTCCACGGCAGGTCATCTGGGGAGAGAGACAGGCGTGGGTGGGACCAGGGGTCCGTGCACCCACGGCGGAGCTGCTGGGACGAGAGGTGCACTCAGGCAGCCGGAGGATCTGGGGCTTGGGGTACCCACGGGACCGTGGCGGCGCAGACAGGAAGGAAATCAGGCACAAGGTCCAGCCCTGTGGCGAGAAGACTAGAGAGAAACCAGAAATCGGGACCATAGCTGTATCCTGGAAAATCCAGACATATCAGGTGTGGAGCCAGACCCTGTCAGCCTCCGGGTCGGCAAACAAAGCCCACAGAATCTGTGCCTGGGCAAACAGGCCCATATCATCAGAACCATTACAGGCTGATAACTCAGAGTGCAACATAGAGAAGTCTGAATTGGGAGCAGTGAAACAATACTGGTCCATTACTCACAACCTGGGAATACGCTGCACCAGATCACAGTGCCTCTGGCCATTAAAATCACAGTGACCTTGAAATCCCCCTGTAAGCAACAACAGATAGCCAAGTAACTCGTCCCCTGCACCAAATCATCCACTGTGGTTCCAAGCACAGAAAACAGACAGCTAAATGCATCCAATGGTGAAAGGTCAAAAAAAAAAAATAGAAATCAAGGAATTATGACTCCATCAAAGCAGAACCACCCTAGCTCATCCAATTCGGATGACCACACACCAACAGAAACACAAGAAAACATTGACAATTCTGCAGTATGGAAAGTGATAGAGTCCCTGCAAGAAGAACTTAAATCTATGAAGGAATTCAAGGAAACCACAATTCTACAAATCAAAACAAGGAACAACACCATTAAAGAGCTCCAAGCCAAGGTGATAGAGCTTGAACAGGAAAAGGAAAAAGCCATGAAAGATTTTCATACAAAAACAAGCAAGCTGGAGAAGGAAATGTACAAAACGAACAAAACCATACAAGACATGAAAATAGAAATAGAAACAATAAAGAAAACACAGTCAGAGTTAAAAGAGGAAGTGGAGAACCAAGGGAAGAGAACAGGAACTACCGATGTGAGTATCAACAATAGGATGCAAGAGATGGAAGACAGGATCTCAGGCATGGAAGATTCAGTGGAAGAAATCAGTACATCATCCAAAGAAAATGAGAAGGCTAAAAAATCTCTCACCCACAACATCCAAGAAATCAAGGACTCATTGAAAAGACGGAACCTAAGAATTATAGGTATAGAGGAAAGAGAAGACTCCCGACTCCAAGGTCCAGGAAATATCTTCAACAAAATCATAGAGGAAAACTTCCCAAACCTGAAAAAAGAGATGCCAATAAAAATCCAAGAGGCATACAGAACACCAAACAGATTAGACCAGAAAAGAAACTCCTCTCGCCACATAATAATTGAAACCCCAAATGTACAGAACAAAGAAAGAATATTAAAAGCTGTAAGAGAAAAAGGTCAAGTCACATACAATGGCAGACCCATCAGAATTACACCTGACTTCTCCCCAGAAACGATAAAAGCTAGAAGGGCCTGGTCAGATATACTACAAGTCCTAAGAGATCATAGATGCCCAGCCAGACTACTTTACCCAGCAAAACTCTCTATCAACATAGATGGAGAAAACAAGATATTCCATGACAAAATTAAATTTAAACAATATCTACCCACAAACCCAGCCCTACAGAAAATCCTAGAAGGAAAATCCCAACCCAGAGAAGAAAACTCCACCCAAGAAAACAAAGGGAATAGAAAACCCATCAGCAACTAAATCAAAAGAGGAACAGAACCACCGCCTATACCAAACTAATGGGAAATAACAACCCCAGGTCACTAATATCCATCAACATCAATGGACTCAACTCCCCAATAAAAAGACATAGGTTTACAGAGTGGATACACAAGCAAGACCCTTCCATATGCTGTATACAAGAGACACATCTAACTACAAAAGATAGACACTGCCTCAGAGTAAAGGGCTGGGAAAAGGTTTTCCAAGCAAATGGACCCAGGAAGCAAGCTGGAGTAGCCATCCTAATATCAAACAAAACAGACTTCCAACTGAAGTTAATGAAGAAAGACAAAGAAGGGCACTATATACTCATTAAAGGGAATATTCATCAAGAGGAAATCTCAATACTGAACATCTATGCCCCAAATACAAAGGCACCTACTTTCGTAAAAGAAACACTTCTAAAACTTAAAGCGCACGTCGATCACAACACATTAGTAGTGGGAGACTTCAACACCCCACTCACAACAAAGGACAGATCATCAAGACAGAAGACAAACAGAGAAATATTGAGTCTAACAGAGATCATGAAACAAATGGACCTAACAGATATCTACAGAACGTTTCACCCAAACACAAAGGAATACACCTTTTTCTCAGCACCCCACGGAACCTTCTCCAAAATCGACCACATAATTGGTCACAAAGATAGTCTCAGTAGATACAAGAAAATTGAAATAACACCTTGTATCTTATCAGACCACCACGGAATAAAGCTGGTCTTCAACAGTAAAAGAATCAACAGAAAGCCTACACACACATGGAAATTGAACAGCTCCTTACTGGATGACCACTGGGTCAGGGAAGAAATAAGGAAGGAAATCAAAGACTTCTTAAAATCCAACGACAATGAAGACACAACATACCCAAACCTATGGGATACATTGAAAGCTGTGCTACGAGGAAAGTTCATAGCACTAAGTGCTTTCAAAAAGAAAATTGTGACAGCTCATATTAGTGAACTAACAGCTAAGCTGGGTGAATTGGAAAAAAAAGAAACAAACACTCCCAAGAAGGGCAGAAGACAGGAAATCATCAAACTTAGAGCTGAAATCAACAACTTAGAATCAAAAAGAACTATACAAAGAATCAATGAAACCAAGAGTTGGTTCTTTGAGAAAATCAACAAAATAGACAGACCCCTAGCCAAATTAACTAAAAGGCAAAGGGAAAGAACACAAATCAACAAAATCAGAAATGAAAAGGGAGAAATAACAACAGACATTGAGGAGATCCAGAAAATATTCGGACATTACTTTAAAAATCTATATTCCACTAAATTTGAAAACCTAAGCGAAATGGACAATTTCCTCGATAAATTCCACCTACCAAAACTAAATCAAAATCAGAATAACAGCTTAAACAGCCCAATAACACCTAAGGAAATAGAAACAGTCATTAATAATCTCCCAACCAAAAAAAGCCCAGGGCCAGATGGCTTTAGCACGGAATTCTACCGGACCTTCAAAGAGGAACTAACACCATTACTTTTCAAACTCTTCCACCACATAGAAACAGAAAGATCACTGCCAAACTCATTCTATGAGGCCACTGTCATTCTGATTCCTAAACCACACAAAGACCCAACAAAGAAAGAGAACTTCAGACCAATCTCCCTCATGAACATAGATGCAAAAATACTTAATAAAATACTAGCAAACCGAATTCAAGAACACATCAAAAGTATCATACACCATGATCAAGTAGGCTTCATCCCTGGAATGCAGGAATGGTTCAATATACGAAAGTCTATCAATGTAATTCACCACATAAACAAGTTGAAAGAAAAAAACCACATGATAATCTCGCTAGATGCAGAAAAAGCATTTGACAAAATCCAACACCCCTTCATGCTAAAAGTTCTGGAGAGAACGGGCATACAAGGACCATACCTAGAAATAATAAAGGCAATATACAGCAAGCCAGTAGCCAACATCAAATTAAATGGAGAGAAGCTTGAAGCATTTCCTCTAAACTCAGGGACAAGACAAGGATGTCCACTTTCACCATATCTCTTCAATATAGTACTTGAAGTCCTTGCTAGAGCAATAAGACAATTAAAGGAGATCAAAGGGATAAAAATTGGAAATGAAGAAGTCAAATTATCCCTATTCGCAGATGATATGTTAGTATACATAAGCGACCCCAAAAACTCCACCAAAGAACTCTTACAGCTGATAAACAACTTCAGCAAGGTGGCTGGATACAAAATTAACTCAAAAAAATCAGAAGCCCTTCTTTATACAACAAACAAATATACCGAAAAAGAAATAAGGGAAACAACCCCCTTCACAATAGCCACAAACAACATAAAATACCTGGGAGTAACTCTAACCAAGCATGTAAAGGACCTATATAACAAGAACTTCAAGCCCCTGAAGAAAGAAATGGAAGAGGCCTTTAGAAGATGGAAAGATCTCCCATGCTCATGGATAGGTAGGATCAACATAATAAAAATGGCTATCCTACCAAAAGCAATATATAGATTTAATGCAATTCCTATCAAAATACCAACACAATTCTTTATAGACCTGGAAAAAGCTAGTCTCAACTTCATATGGAACAACAAAAAGCCCAGAATAGCTAAATCAATCTTGTCCAATGAAAAAACATCTGGAGGTATCACCATCCCAGATTTCAAGCTGTACTACAGAGCAACAGTAATAAAAACAGCATGGTACTGGTATAGAAACAGACCAGTGGATCAATGGAATCGAATTGAAGACCCAAACATGGATCCACACACCTATGGCCAACTAATCTTTGACAAAGAAGCCAAAAACGCACAATGGAAGAAGGACAGCATCTTCAACAAATGGTGCTGGTCCAACTGGATGTCCACTTGCAAAAGAATGAAATTAGACCCATACCTATCACTTTGTACAAAACTTAATTCCAAGTGGATCAAAGACCTTAACATAAGGCCAGCCACACTAAAGATACTAGAAGAAAAAGTAGGAGAAACCCTCGAACTCATTGGCACAGGTGACAACTTCCTGAACAGAACACCAACAGCTCAGGACCTGAGATCAACAATCAATAAATGGGACCTCATGAAACTGAAAAGTTTCTGTAAAGCAAAGGATACTGTCATTAGAACAAAACGGCAACCAACAGACTGGGAGAAAATCTTCACCAACCCCACATCTGATAGAGGGCTATTATCTAAAATCTACAAAGAACTCAAGAAACTAAATGCCAAGAAACCAAATAATCCAATCAAAAAATGGGAGATGGAGCTAAATAGAGAATTCACAAAGGAGGAATCCCTAAGGGCTGAGAGACACCTGAAGAAATGTTCAACATCCTTAATCATCAGAGAAATGCAACTCAAGACGACCCTGAGATTCCACCTAACACCTGTTAGAATGGCTAAAATAAAGTGCTCAAATGATAGCGCATGCTGGCGAGGGTGTGGAGAAAGGGGTACCCTACTCCATTGCTGGTGGGAGTGCAGGCTTGTGCAACCACTATGGAGGTCTGTCTGGCGATATCTTAGAAATCTAGGAATAACCTTGCCTCAAGACCCAGCCATACCACTTCTGGGTATACACCCAAAGGACCTATCACGGAGACATAGGGAAGTCTCCTCATCTATGTTCATAGCAGCCTTATTTGTAATAGCTAGAAATTGGAAACAACCCAGATGTCCCTCAACTGAAGAATGGATTAAAAAATTGTGGTACATCTATACAATGGAATATTACTCAGCTATCAGAAACAATGAAATCATGCAATTTGCAACCAAATGGATGGATCTAGAGGAGCTCATCCTGAGTGAGCTAACCCAGTCTCAGAAAGATGCACATGGCATCTATTCACTTATAGTAGGATTTTAACTATATCGTACAGGATATCTGTACTACAACCAACACATCAAAAGGAACAAGGACATAATTTTTTTTTTTATCTTTTTATTTTTCCTTCTTTTTTTCTTTTTTTCTCTTTCCTTTTCCCTTCTCTCTTTCCTATCTTTTTTTGTTGATATTCTTTGTTTTTGTGGGTTTGTGTGTTTGTTGGTCTTTTTTTTTAGTATTCCCCCAGTAGCAATGAGACACCAGTCACTGGCAGTACTGCCTCTTAGGCCCCCGGTGAATGAAGAGGCGCTTGGTCCTCATATGACTCCTGATCTGTGGTGAGAGACTGTTAGGCAGGGACACTCCACCCCAGAGGAACAAGACGGAAGCGTCAGGGGGTAGAGCATGGGAGGGTGGGGCTAGGAAGTGGGGAAAGAGGACAATATGATAAGGATGTAACCTGAAGCAACAAACAAATAAATTTATCAACTAAAAAAAAAAAAAAAAA
>CAJQZJ010034271.1:2514575-2530871 GCA_907164525.1 Lophiomys imhausi | reverse complement strand
CCCCCCCACACACTAAGGAATCACCCCAATATGCTAGTTAGCCCTCCCAGGTAGATCTCAGGCTCCTCCTGCAGCAGTGAGGATGACACAATCATAGCTCACTCCTTCACAGAGCTTGAAAGCAGCCTGGGGTGATGGGCCAATAGCTTTCTATCTGTGAGTTCTTCCTGAGAAATGGGTATCCCAAACTCTTGGCTCAGGACTTTAACCATGGAGTAGGACTACCTCCCAAGCCCCAGGACTTCACGTTGGTAGCAGTGGGCCACAACCAGGTGGGCCTGTAGTGGACCCAGGTTTCACACTGACACTGTCTGGGAACTTCTGTGTGCTGCTTGCTGCCCCCACTGTTTCCTGAGTCTGAAGTGAGGTATATTCCTGAATCAGGGGACTCTTTCTTACTTTGCATTTTTAAAACCTCTGCTTTATCAACTGTCAGAAACAAAGAAAAAGACAGTCACTGTGGTTGTAGCACTATATTAGTCATTTCCCCTAACAAATACCCAACAAGAACCAAATAAAAGAGGGAGGATTCAGTTTGGCTTTCAGTTGGAGGGGATACAGTCCCTCGTGACCAAAGAGGCATGAACAGAAAGACTATAAGGTAGCTGGTCACATGCATCCATGGGCAGGGAGCAGAAAGAAATGAATGATAGTACAAGCTTTCTCTCTTTCTCTCTCAGTCCACAACCCCAGCCAGTGGGGTGGTGCCACCCACATTCAGGGCAAGTCTTCCTTGCTCAGTTAAATCTTTTTGGAAAGACCCTCATAAGTACACTGAAAGATGTTTCACTGGTGCTTCTAAATACCATTGCATTGACAATCAAAATCAACCATCACAAGTCCAACCCTTGTAAACTTTACTGCTAAACGCATCACTTTAGAAATTGTAGTATTCCACCCCTTGATCCTAAAGTCTCATTATTATCTCATAATCCAAAATACATTTAGTCCAACTCTAGAAGTTCCCATAGTGTTTAACAGTCCTGGAATTGTTCAGCAGTCCAAAATCCAAAACCTTTTCTGAGCCTTAAGGCAATCTCTTAACTGTGAGCTCCTTAAAAATAAAAAACAGCCGGGTGGTGGTGGTGGCCCATACCTTTAACCCCAGCACTTGAGAAGCAGAGGCAGGTGGATCTATAAATTGGAGGCCAGCCTGGTCTAGAGAGCATGTTCCAGAACAGCCAAGGTTACACAGAGAAACCCTGTTTCAAAAAACATGTAACGAATAGTATCCCCATCCCAAAAGCATGGGACAAGAACAAAGCAAGCCCAAACCCAACAGGACAAACATCAAATCCTGAAGCTCCATATTCAGCATCTGAGACTTGTGATGGAATCACCTGGGCTGCAAACCCTCCAGATGAGCCTCAGTAACTCTCCAGCGTGTTAGAGTTCCTTGACAGATTCCACTCAGCACCTATAGCTTCCTTAGCTGATATCCTGTGGTCTGGACATCTCCAACATCCCAAGATTTCCACTGAAACATAGACTTTACCTTCACAGCTTCATGCAGTGGCCTTTCAGGATCTTCTTTCTGGAACTCTAACCCTGCCACATATTGTCTGGCCTTGTTGGCCCTCAAGAATCTTAATACAAGCCTCCATGACTCCATTACTCTTGCATCTTTAAGGTCTGCAAATCCAGTATCATGTGGACAATGCTGCTAAGTTCTACGTCCAGCTCAAGATGTAGCCTGACCCACTTGGACCACAATTGCCGCCTTAGCCCCTGTTTGCTGACCCTGGTAAGAAACACTACCCTGATACCCTTCAATGGTATTCTCAGTTTAGGACCTCACCCTTCAAGTGACTTTACATTTCCACAAGATGGACCTTTCACCAGTTGGGTCTAGCCCTCTGGGTACCTTCCCTAACACAGGATTTCTCTGTAATGGAGCTAATCTTTAAGTTACAGCTGTTTTCTCAGCCACCCTGCCTGCCATTTAAAACTAGTTCCTTTCCCACACCAAACAGTACATTTTCATCTTTCTGCCCCACTTGTTTCTCTTCTCTCTCTCCTCTCTCTCTCTCTCTCTCTCTCTCTCTCTCTCTCTCTCTCTCTTCTATCTCTATCTCTATCTCTCCCTCTCTCTGTTGACCTGAATCAGAACAGAAAGCAATAACTATGATAATTCCTGAATTCTATCCCATCTTGTGTTTTCTTCTGTCCAACATAGTAGCCTGTCACGTTTTTCTATTCAGCCTTGCTCAGGTTCTCAGGACATTGCCAGAATGCAGCCAGATTCCTTGCCTAAGTATAACAGGAATAGCCTCTAGTCTTTGTTTCTGTCTGAAACCTCACCAGCCAAGTCTCAACTGTCAACATTTCAATTCAGCTTTCTGGACCTCCAAATTCCTTCTAGATTGGCTCACTAATCTCTGCTTAATGCACTCTGTGGCTCTCTAGTCCCCAGCTCCAAGCTCTTCCACATTCTTCTCTTGAACCAGATACAAGGACATGTAACCCCTGTCATGCTTACTGCAGCAACAGCCTAGTTGACCCGTCTCAGCAGCAATTTTCTGTATTAGTTGCTCTTTCCAGTGCTGTGGTCAGCCTCTGACAAGAATTAACCTGAGGGAGGGAGGATTGATTTTGCTTACACTTCGAGGGGTTAGAGTCCATCATGACAAGAGACTGGCCATGTCGTGTCCACAGTCAGGAAGCAGAGAATAAAAAAATGCTGGTACCCAACCCATTTTCTCCTCTCTATTCAGTCCAAGCCCCCAGCGCATGAGATGGTAAAGGCCACATTCAGGATGTATCTTCCCTGATCAGTTAACCTGTCTGAAAATTACCTTAGTAGACACACCCAGAAGTGTGTTTCTATGGTGATTCTAAATTCCATTAAATTGATCATTAAAATCAACCATCACATGGCAAATGCTTTTAATCTCAGCACTCAGGAGGCAGAGACAAGGAGACCTCTGTGAGCTCGAGGCCAGCCTAATCTACATACTGAGTTCCAGGACAGCCAGGACTATATAGACAGACCCTGTCTCAAAAAACAAAAACAAAAACAAAAACAAAAAAACAAAAACAAAACCATCACACACACCTAATCCAAAAAGTACAAAAAGTATTTTGTGATCAGTGGTTCCCTCCAAATAGAGATTTCCCCAACTCTACTGCATCATCTACCAAAATGGACAGTCTAGCCTTTGTCTCTTATCACCCAAATGCTGGAGCACCTGTCCCAGGCCCTTCCCTGACCATAGGAAGAAAGTGATAAGTAAGTGAAAGCCCTTTCTGCCCAAAGTTCTTGTTCTAGCCCCATTTCTCTTCCTTCTGAACGTGTACACCCTGAACTCTTCATTCTCCTTCTGCTTCACTAACTCAGTAGCACTAGCTGAGGTTAGATCTCCCTAAAAATAGGAAGGTAGGAATTATAGCCTCCCCCATGCAAGGGAGAGGCTATCAGGGTAATGGCCAGTGGCTCTTCAATCTTTCCTGCCTCCCAGGATGCCCTGCTGCTCTTATGCACCAATGGATGCACATGTCCACGCAGCACCCCTGCATCTCTTAGTCCTTGTGTTCCTCCTGAACTGGGGTCTCTCCAGATGCGAGCACTTCTCAGCCAAGGCTGGTCTGCAGAGGGATGGTGAAGCCCTCAGGACATCTGGAACAAAGGCAAGGCTGATAGACAAGGCATACCAAAGGGAACGCTTACTGCAAGAGCTGGCTTTTTGGCAACAGGCTTTCTCATCAATAGAGGGAGTGTGGACCTGGGCTCAGGGCCGAAGCCCTTTGCTGCAGCTGATATTGCAGTCCATATCCCCAGTTCTTACTGGAAATTGCGCTTTGACCGGCTGCTTCCTCCTCAGATCCTTCTAGAACATTCCCCAGGGGAGCAGAGTGAGCTAAGTTGTGCACTCTAGTAGCCAGTCCTCTTCCAGCTAACATGTGTTTGATACATTTCAGGAGAACCTGCCTCTGGTTCTCCTGGAGCCTGAGAAGTGGAGGACATTCTTGTCTGCTGTCCCTATTGCCCACTTGGCCTAGATAGTGAGATGGATGTCCCTCCTATCCCATAAACACTCACCTGGTCAGTGCCTGAAAGGCCATGTGTGGTACAGCCCCACGAACATAGAGCGCAGGGTACCTCAGGAGCATTGACACAGGCCTGAACAAATGGACGTAGTATAGAATGGTATCCAGGTCAGCGTACAGGCGGTGGTGGAAGAGCAACCTGGAGTCATACAGCACCTTGCATGCTCCACAACTGGAGTCAGTAACACTAGGAGGAAGGAGGATTAGTGTTGCCCATGGATCCTGCGAGTATTGTTTAAAAGCAATGAATAGAATGTAATGGCAGTAACTGCACTTTGTAGACTCAACCTGGAACCCTGAAAGCAGTGGTGGCAGAGGCTGGCTGTCCCCATTCCTGTTCCTTTGCCCTCCCTGATCTGGCACCACCCTTGCTATTCTAGCAGTAGCAACTTGACATCTCACCCTATGGGTGACTCAGGTGCTACTCCTACACCTCGAAATCTACTGAGATCTGTGCCTACCCTCCCATTCCCTCAGGAACCTCTCCTTGGTCACTGTAGGTCCTCTTTTGTGAACTATTCAGGTCCTTTGGCAAGCTTCTGCTCAGATGTTTGTATTGCTGTCAAACTGATTCATAAAACTTTCATTTGCAGTCTCTCTTGGCAGCCCAGGATGGCCTCATTATGATTTCTTCTTACATCCCCTTCCTGAGTTCTGGGACCACAGGCCATGTGCACACCATTCACGGGATTTTTTTTTAATGCTGTCAAGATTGCTAACTTTGTTCCATACACTGCAGACATTTTCAGTTTATTGCCTGTATTTTCAAAAATTTGTGGTGTTTTGTTGAATAAAAATTACTTCTTTTAATGTAGCCAAAATGAATCATTCTCTTATTCTTTGTATCTTAATAAAGTTTTCACTAGTCTGATATCATAAATGTGTTTTCTTAGTTGTCATCTAAAGTGTTGATATTTTTGCTTCTCAAAAGTAGATTTTTAAATATATGACCATGGTGGTTCACATCTGCAACCCCAGAACTCAAAGTTTAGGCAGGGGAATTAATGCAGGCTTAAAGACAGCTTAAGCTACTGAGTTCCAGAACAACATGTGTTACAAAGTGAAACTTTCTCTCTCCCTCTCAGAAAAAGGAAAGATCAGACCATTATAGTCTAGCTAGCTGTGCTGTGTCAATCAATGCAGCATTAGGGTTATAAAGGTATTGCCACTGGGGAAGCTGGGTGATGAGGTCAAGGAAACTGCTGGTTTTGCAAGGTTTTTTTTCCAAGTTCACAGTTTAAAAAGAAGTGTTTTAGTCTACCTGCAACTTATTTTCATGAACTGTATGAGCGAGCATATTTGGAAACCTTCAGCAAGTCAGAAATAGAGAGATGCTTCCTCAAACTGACAAAGAACATAAAAAGATACAATATCCATTACATCCTGACATCACATGTAATAAAGATTAAATGCCTTCTGCCAATGAACAAAGCAAGGTGAGGTTGTCTATACCCACCACTCACAGAAAATAGTACTGCAAATCCCACCCAACACCTGGGAACAAAAGCATGCAGACTGAAAAGGGGGAGAAGTCACCCCTCTTTACATGATGGTCTATGTAGAAAACTCCAAAGAATTTACCAAAACAAAGACAAACAATACATTCACTCAACAAGTTTGTTTATCAGCTTATGAAAATCAGTTAAGCTTCTGTCAATAATCAAAGAATATTTGGCTCCTGATATTTAATGTCATACTTTCAAATAATGGAAGTATAGGATGGAACAAATTTGTGGTTGCCGGAAATTAAGGACAATTCAAGAGGGTAGGCTTGGTTACTATGGCAAGAGGAGAAAATCTTTGAGGTGACATAAATAATTCTGTATATTTGTTACAGTGGCTGCATAATTCATATGTGACAGACTTTATGTGCAGCATGCCCACACGGCACTGTCAGGACCCTGGGTGATATATCACATCAGAAGAAAGCTTGCAAGCAGTACAGAGGGCCTCTTGGTTGCATTCTTGAGGGTTTTGTTAATGTAGAATTATCTCAAGGCAAAAAGTTTAAAACCTACATAGAGAGGCTAGAGAGATGGCTCCGTGGTTAAGAGCACATATTGATCTTGCAGAGGACCAGGGTTATGTTCCCAGAACCATATGATGACCCACAACCACCTGGAATGCCCGTTCTAAGGGGTACAATGGCTTCCTCTGACCTCCACGGCACTGTACACACAAGGTACACAGACATCCGTGCAAGTAAAACACTTATATGCATAAAATGGAATAAAATAAACTTAATAAAAACATTAAATCATTTTTTAAAACTACATAGATTTTCTTTTAAATCATCTGAATTGGTTCTTATGAATGGCTTGAAAGGAAATTACTTTTCTTTTTTCCTATGGAGAAAAAAATTGTCTGGACACCATTTATTGAAAAATATCCTTTCCTACTTCTTGTGTGCTACCAGCCCGTTTGTTTGTGCTCAACTGTTTTTGTTTGTTTGTTTGTTTAAGTCAGGTCTTGCTCTGTAGCTATGTGTCTCTGCATGTGACCCTGCAGTCCATATTGCACACCATGTTACATGCCATATTTTGATGATTGGCTGAAGGACATTTGGTTTCTACTTTTTGACTATATACTATACATTCACTTACAGATATTGGTGTGGATATAAATTTTTGGTGGTCTTGGATATACATCTAAAGAGAAGTTCTGCATCTCTCTGGTGTGTCTCAGCTTGCCAACACATCAAGACAGGCCCACAGCAGTACAAGGGTCTCTTGGATAGACAGAGACAACTTCTGGCCTCTTGCTGTTAGCACAGGAGGTCTGGAGCCCTGAAATCTGCCCTCTTACCAAAGGAGGACTCTGTCCCTCAAACAAGTTTAACCTCACACACACGGAGCCCTCTCTTAGTACTATGTTCTAAATCACCCTAAATTTTGTTTTATTTTAACATTTTTTATGCATTATTATTATTATTATTATTCACCAAGACATGGCATATGCATGGAGTTCAGAGTTAGTTCTTTCCTCTCATGGTTATGTGAGTGTTGTGTGGATTTAACTTGGGGCACCAGAATAACACAGAAAGTACATGTGCGTATCTACTGAGCCATCTCACTAGCCCAATCCTAAATTCCCCTTCCCGCTAAGACAGCCAGGTCTGCCTGTTGGCAGTGTCTAGAGGACACTGAACCTAGCCTTGGCTTTGAAAGACCTGCTCCATTTACTCTGTGCCATGGCTTGACTCTGAACATGACAGACGCTACCTACCTGCTCTGGTAACTCTCCCACAGCTGCCTCAAGCCACGGTCTGCCAAGCCTTCTAAAATAAAAAGGTGGATCTTTCCATCTAGCAGATGGAAGCCAGTGAGTACATCGAGGTTCTGGTGCTCCTGGATCTTCACACGCACCCTGAATGCCGACAGGATCTGGTGGATATTCTGCGTGGGATAATCTTCCAGGCCCAGGGCTTTGGCATTGATCGTGGTGATGTCCTGAAGCAGGGTTTGCAGGAAGAACGACTTCTTGGTGTTGAACACAAAAATGATGCGGCCAAATTGGGTACGCATTTGGTTGATCTCAGGAACCGTGGACCAAACACTCAGGGGCACTGCAATGTCCACTCGGAGCTTGAGTAGGGAGTTGGCCTCCAAATAGTTGCCTATGGGCATTGAGTTCTGCTGGAGGACATCTGTGCGGGCCCGAAATCCTGTAGTCTTTCTGTTCCTGCTATCCTGGCTCTGGTTGGCATACTTTGGCTCACAGTTGTGGATGGGGACAATCAGATTCAAGTACTTATGACCAAGGAGGAGGTCAGCAAAACTGACCTGGGCAACCCCATAAGGGTCCCACATCTTGTTGTGGGTCTCAAAGGGGTTAGTCTCTGTGTCTTTGGGAGAGATGAAAGTTTGGAGGTTCAAGTATGAATCCACAGGATCCTCTCCAAACAGGGTAGGCTTCCGGGAATAATCCTCCAACTTTCGGTCCCTGTCATGGACTTCAACCACCATGGGAGGCCCTTCCAAGTACTCCCTCAGGTCACTGGGGTGCATAGCCCCAAGGAAGATGACGTTGATATCATGAAAAAATACATGAGTCCCATGGGGCTCTCCCTTGGTCTCATGAACTGGGGTCCTGTGGAACTGGTATCTGCAGTACACAGGGCTGCACAGCCTCTACAAGAGAGCAAGGGCAGCAGGTCACACTCTCTGTGTGCCCAGTATAGCACACTCACCGGCCAAAGCCCTGAAGCCTGAGTTTCCTCCTTCACCAGACATGCCAAGGAAGCCCACACTGTGAGGTCAGCACAGGCCTACGGGCATGAACAAGGCATGGGCATCACAAGCCGCAGGCCACAGGGATAAGGACAAATTGATCTCTGCCCTCCCTTCCCAAACAGTGAGTCCCGTGGAGACATAGCCTGTACACTTCCGTTTACATCTGCTTCTGATTCCAGTCCTAACGCTGAGTGCAGACAAGGGAAAGGGAAGTAGATTTCAGCAAAGGCAATCCTACTGGGGTGTGTCTTAAGGAGTGGAATGGGCTGCTGTGGTCAACCAAGCTTAGAAGCGGTTGTGGTAACGCTGAGGTTCCCCCAGTGCAAAAATGTCCAGCACTATGGGCTGGAAGAACACAAGCAAAACAATGGCTAAAGCCTAAGAAAAATGTGAAGATGTCTGAATCCTATTTTTTACACCTTTGGTTTTTTTGGGGTTTTTTGTTTTTTTGTTTGTTTGTTTGTTTTTGTCTCTGCTATGTTGAGAGTCGAAGCCAGGACTTTGTATCTGCTAGAGCTGGACAAAATGAAAAGGAAAGCAAACAAACAAAGCCAGAGTAAGCCCATGGGGACAAAGAACATGGGAGAGACACGGGGGAAAACCGTGCAGAGCTGAGTGGGAACAGAGCTGAGCTGTATAGCAAGTGTGCACAGACCACGTCATGAGAAGCCAGCCTGTGCCTGCCTCGGAGCTCCAGCTTAGCTGCGAGGACTCAGAGACTCAGAAGCCCCGGTAGAAAGAAAACAGAGGAGAATGGTCCAAGACAGGAGCTTTAGGAAGAAGTCTCCAAAAGGGTCTGATTGGGCCTTTTCTGTCTGAGATCTGTTGCTTGGACAGGTGACTGTTCCTTCATGCATGACTCTAGAGGTTTAGTCTGCAGGACAATGAAAATGACTGGAAGTCTAGGACCCACTACATGGTCCACTCCCATTTTGTCCTCACGAGCTCCCAACGATGTACCGAGGCTCTTCCTTCCCCAGGCATGAAAACAGGTAGTGCTGAGAGAAGCACCTACAGAAAGGACTTGACATTAAAGCTTCTATTATGTAAAGTCCCCAAATGGCAATGTGCACAAATCAATAAAAAATTTTAATCAATGGCTTTTTCCTTAGTTTTGAGACAGCATCTTACAGTGTATTTCAGGCTGGCCCTGAACTCACAATCCTCCTGTCTCGGTCCTGAAAATAGTAGTATTACAGGTATGTGCTACTGTAGGGGTTAGATAAATTAGATTTAGAAAATATATAGGAGTTTCTGATACTGTCTCTTAATTCAGGGCCTGAAGAGCATTATCAGCATGAAGTCAGCAAAAACAGGAAAGATTCAATAGACTGAAAAACAAGTTTGAAGTCAGGAAAACAGGAAAGACTCAATAGAATTGAAGAAACAAAGTATCTGGCCTGACAATGTTTTCAGCTGCTAAGTGGGCGGAGCCCAAATTAAGCTGAAACAGAGTTCCTCCTATTTAAGGACAGTGCGTGGAGCCCAGAAGAGAAGAGGCCCCTTATGCTAGAGAGCTCCAAGAGTCCTGCTGAAAAAATGGCTGGCCATTGATGGCCAGCTCTCTCCCTGAAGCAGAAAGAAGCCGGTGAGCAAAGAAAGCCTGAGCAAGACACCAAAAGGCCAAGGACTGGACCCTGTGGCTCAGCTTTTGCCTAGAGGGGTTTGATCTGTCCAAACAGTGGCCTAAAGGAAATTGTGCCTGGCTTTAAGGACTGAGGCAGAGCAGCTGAGTTCCTGATTCAAAAGAAGTAAGTTGGCCTGCAGACGGCTGGGGTCTCCCACAGAGAAGAAAGCATGAAGCCGTATTTAAGGTAAGACTGCAATAACCAACTTACCCTGACGAACCTGCATCTGAGAGATCCAGAAAAAGGACTGCTAAGTGTGTTAAAGAATCTACAACAAAGACTGTGTTCCTGACGACTGAGGACCTGCCCCAGAGACTGTATCATTCTAAAAGGTTATGAAAGTAGTTGTTACGATTATCAATAGGTTTAGTGGATAGGTTAAGAAATTGTTGGTGTTTGTTATAAGTGAATTTAGTAATAAATAAATAAGTGTTAAATAATAATTTAAAAATTCGGTTACATGCTACCAAGCCAACTTCCAATCCATTTTTTCTTTAATTTTTAATTATGTGTATGCATGTGTGTCTGAGTAATGCCCATGGTGGTGAGAAGAAGACATCAGATCCCCTGGAGGTGGAACTACAGGTAGTGGTAAGTCACCCCATGAGGATGCTGGGAACCAAACTCAACACATATCCAAACACACACACATACACAAACAGAAATATATACACATGTATAAACAAACACATAGACACACAAACACACATACAAATATACAAATACACATACTGACAAAAAAACATAATACACAAATGCAAACACTGAGAACTGCTTATCCTCTGAGCCATTTCTCTAGCGCTCTCCTGACAATTGACTTTTTAAAAAAAAAAATTTTTTTTTTTAGAGGCTGGCCAGGTGGTTCAGCAGGTAAATCACTCACCACACAAGTCTGGGACCTGAGTTCAATCCCCAGGACCCACATAAAAGTGGAAAGAGAAAATAAACTCCACAGAGTCGTTCTCTGACCTCCACTGATGCACTGTGTAGCATGTGCATATCCTCCCCACTGCAATCATACACACTAACAATAAATAAGAAAATTAAATGCTTTCATTAGGAGGAAAAAAAATAGGTGGAGTACTTGAAAAACTTGCCTGAGACTCTGGATTCTATCCTTAGCCTGAGGCAAAGTAGGATAGGAAGGTGAGAGGGGAGGAGGGAGAGAGTACAAAGGGAGGGAGGAGGAGAGGGGCAGGGTAATTTGGTGATGTCTAGTAGGTACCTGAAGGATAGAAGAGATGGAACATGCATGGCAATAGCTCTGAACTACAAGTTAACATGAGGAGGGGCCCAGGACCGGGGAGCTTCAGAGGGCACAAAAATGAGGCAGAATGAGTGGGAAGCTGGAAGCCGGGCACCTGAAGCTTTTACAATCAAAGATTTTACAATCAACAGCTGAGCCTTACACACATCTAGGGTCTAATTCATTGTCCATGTGTACACTCACTGTAAACAGGTACTATGGATTTATTTTAGGATAATCATAGATTAGCAATGATCACAGGTTCCTGGCAGGGATTAGAAACTGTCGCTGATGGAATCACCTTAAGACCTCAAAGAATTCCCCCCAGGAACACCAGACCACAGTAAGAATCACAAAGGCCTACAGCATCAGAAGAGACACACAAATATGCCATAAAATATGACAATGATCAGACATAAACTTAGCATATTTGACAATTTAAGTAAATAAAATAGTATCATTAGGATCTGTTATGGTTCTACTTACTAGCAATGGATAGATACTTTTAAATTTAGGTTTAAAAGCTGCCGTCTACTTTCATGCACGGTATGGCAGAACGCATGTACACTCAATACAAATTTCTTTGTTTCCCACTCAAAAGGCTTTTCTATGGAAGACATCAGAATAAGAAAGTCAAAAAAAAGACATTTAGTGAAACAGAAAATAGAGGTGCTCAGGTTAGCTGTGTTTATTTTTTTAAGCAACTTAAAATGAAAACAAGAAATAAGAAGATAAGCCAGTTCGTGGTGGGTGCACGCCTTTAATCCCCATGCTCAGGAAGCAGAGGCAGGTGGATCTCTGTGAGTTCAAGGCCAGCCTGGTCTACAGAGTGAGTTCTAGGACACCCAGGGCTACACAGAGAAACCCTGTCTTAGAAAGGAGGGAAGGAAGGGAGGGAGGGAGGGAGGGAGGGAGGGAGGGGGAGGGGGAGGAAGGTGAATATGAAAAGACTTAACATATGTAGTTAGTTACAGTCACCAGGTACAAACAGAACTGAAGGGAGGTAGAATAAAAAGGTAAGAACATAGACCTTTTTTGAGACAGGGTTTCACTCTGTGGCCCTCACTGGCCTCAAACTCACGGAGAACGGCCTTCACTGCCTCTAGTGTGCTAAGATTAAAGGTATGCACCATGCCCAGCTGGACAAAGTATTTTAACAACATGTCAAAGGCACAGCTCCTTAGACAGAAGAGGTGAGCTCTCAAGTCAGGAAAAGACATTGTTCTAGTTGGTTCTTGTCAACTTGACACAAACCTGAGAGAGCTCAATCTTAACTGAGAAAGAATCTCCATCAGATGCCTGTAGACAAGTCTACAGTAAAGTTTCTTGATTAATGACTCATGTGGGTGAGCCCTCCTCACAGGAGTTGGGGGAGTGTCACTCCTGGGCTGGTGGTCCTGAGTTGTATAAGAAAGCAGTCTGAGCAAGCTGTGAGGAGTAGGACGGTAAGCAACACCCCTCCATGGCCTCTGCTTCAGTTCCTGTCTCCAGATTTCTGCCTTCTGTCCCCGCCCTGGCTTCCCTCAGAGGAGGAGTGTAACCTGAGATCTGTGAGGTGAAATAAACCCTTTCTTCCCCAAGTTGCTTTTGGCCATGGTGTTTTATCACAGAAAAAGAAACCATAACCAAGACAGACATGCTTCTTTAAATAAAAGAAGATTCTGAAAGGCTATCTCCTTTATGAGTCCAGGTCTATGGCATTCTGGAAAAGAAAAACCACTGCCATCAGTGCCCTGTTCTGTGTGTTTATCTACAGAAGGCAGGGCCGTAATCCTGCGGCCTTTGTGGTTTCTAATGGCCTCGTTTTAACTCAGTTGCCTCCACAAAGACTCCTTTTCCAAACAAGCTCACATTATGAGGTACCTGGGATTAAGGATTCAACATATTTTTTTAAAAGAACCAATTTAATCCAGAAAATTCCAAAAATAGCAAAAAAATTTTATAAATACAAAACAAACTGATGATGAGAAATGGATGTGAGGAACTGACAGAATTATAAAACAGTAGCAGAAAGTGAGACTCCAGGGTAACAGTGCATGCCAGAGCTGGAGTGCAATGATAGTTTCTTTCATCTACACAAGATAAGATGCCGTATCCATGTCCTGATTCTGATATTGTGCTCTAGATATGTACTGGGATGAACAGGCGGCTATGGGTGATTATACGTGGGCCTTCCTGAGACTGACAACTTCTTGTAAAGTGATATTTCACAATGAAAGTATAATGTATATGGATTTTTTAAGTGTAATGTATATATATGAGTATACTCACACTAAGATACATAATATATTAGCTAATTTTCTGTTGTGAAAAAACGTCATGGCTAAGGCAGCTTCTAGAAGGAATGATTTATTTGAAGCTATAGTTCCAGAGGGATAAGAACCCATCATCATAACAGGGAGGTTTGGCATCAGCCAGGCATGGTGACTGAAGCAGTAAGCTGGGACCTCACATGTAAATCACAAACAGGAAGCAGAAAGGGTGAACTGGGAATGGCAGGGAGTCATTGGACTCTCAAAGCCCACCCCCAGTGATAAACTTCTTCCAACAAGGCCACACACATTTCCTCAAGCTGTGCCACACACTGGGGAACAAGCATTCAACTACCTGAGACTAGGGGAGACATTCATTCAAATCACCACACAATACTTTCAGAAAACAAAAAGATCCTACAATCTTTGAGGGAAGTAACAATGCCTTCAAAACACTGAAGCAATGATTTTTAAGCAAGAAGTCTAAACCCAGCTGTGCTGGCTAGCTGATTCTTACTTCGGTTGGTTTGGTTTGGTTTGGTTTGACTTGGTTTCTGTTGGTTTTGGTCAATGTGACACAAGTTGGAGTCACCAAGGAAAGCAGAATACCAGCTGAAATTGCCTCTATCAGATAGAACTGCGGGAATGACTATAGGGCATTTTTCTTGTTTAATGATTGGTGTGGAAGGGCCCAACCTAACCCTACTGTGGGTGGTACCACCCTAGAACAGGTGGTCCTGTGCTATACAAGAAAGCAAGCTGAGACAGCCTGGTCTACAGAGAGAGTTCCAGGACAGCCAGGGCTACACAAGGAGACCCTGTCTCAAAAAAAGAAAAGAAAAAAGAAAAAAAATTAAGAAAGCAGGCTGAGCAAGCCAGTGAGCAAGCAGTGTTCCTCTGTGATCTCTGCTTCAGTTTCTTCCTCCTAGCTCCTCTTTGAGCTCTTCCCCTGGCTTCCCCTGATCCTGGACTCTACCTGTAAGAAGTAATAAACCTTTTCCTCCCCAAGTTGGTTTTGCTCAATGTTTTATCGTGGTACTAGGAAGCAAACTAAGACACCAACTGAACTATTTTCCAAGTATGAGAGTATTAAATATAAAGAAAATATAAACATATTTTCAGAATGTGTTTGAATGTGTTTCAAGTATGTGTTTTAGCAAAACCAAAGAGCAAACAAACACAGGAAGAGGAAAACAGTCCTAGAAACAATGATGCAGAGAAGGAAGAGGGGACTCCTGGGGTGCACAGTAGTGCTGAGCCTGCTTGATTTACAACAGTAAGTACCCATCTGGGTGCTGCTGCTGTGACAGGGAGGCCCACCCATTTCTGAACAGGTCAGTGATCTTCATTTGTAGCAAACTTAGGGAGCAGTGAAATACCTATTCTCTACTTGAGTAGATTCGGTGGCTCCTACTCTCAAGAACCTTGTTTCTTTCACATCTCCTATAGAATCCTAAATGGTAAGCTGTGAATGACATTTCTCATATCAAGCACCCTAAAGACTAGAGGTGCCACACAATAGCTACCTGGGTGGGATAAGGAGGTGCTCTTAATGGGAAAAGCAGGGGTTCCTTCTTACCTCCAGGTCATGAGTGGATACGGGGTGGGTTGGAAGACAAGAGGCACTCCTGATCTTTATGGTCAGCGGGTTCAAGTCTTGTTTTTGCTCTTCAGTCATGATAGGAACTTCTGTTTTTAAAGTCAAAAAACAATCTAAAATGTTGGCAGACTTCTCACTGCCACGGGTGACGACTGTTTCCCAGCCTAGATGAAAACATACACAGCATTAGCCCTTATTACCCATGGCAGTCAGAAGCAGGTTCTCATCCAAAACCTGAGAAGAGCTGATAATAAATTCATAACCACAAGGGGTACTTTGGTACAGGAAGATACTCTGTAGTCTACCAAAGGAAAAACGTAAACACCAACCCAGCTATAAAACCTTTGATTTACAATGGTATCCTCCTGCAAGATATGCTAGTGCAATGGTGTACTACAAAGCTTGTAGAAGTTACCAACCAATATCTTATTTGATTTAAGGCCCACTCTGTGAGATGGAACCCATACCCAGTTCTACTTGGATGGCTAAGAACCTGAGACTAGATAGCCCAGGATCTAGGATAAAACCAATTACTACTGTTCTGGCACTGAGACACAACAAACATTCTGTTGAACTGGAAGCCCAGACACCATCCCCACATCCCCATCAAGGCCACTTTGGGTTTCTAATATCTGTAAGTTAACAGGCTAAGAAAGGAATAACAGTGATAGAAAGTGTGACTGATCTAGATTACCATGGGGAAATTGGATTGTTTTTCCCACAATGGAGGTAAGACAGATTATGTCTGAAGTGCAGAAGATCCTTTGGGGCTTAATGTCAATGATTAAAGTCAATGGAAAATTACAACAGCCTAATCCAGGCAGAATAACAAAGAGCACAGATCCTTCGGGAGTGAAAGTGGCTCCTCTAGGAAAACAGCCAAGACTTGCTGAGGAACTTCTGACAGTGGAGGGAAATCAGAATGGGTAGAAGAGGAGGTAATTATAAATACCAGCTAAGGCCACATAACCAGTTGCAGAAAGAGGATTATAATTGATATGAATGATTCTGTTGTGTTTTATTTAAAATGTATTTGTACAGATATTTGTGTTCTTTCCTCAATTTCTTTTTGCTGTTGTTGTTGTTGTTGTTTGTTTGTTTGTTTTTTACAAGACAGGGTTTCTCTGTGTAACAGTCCTGGAACTCTCTTCATAGACCAGGCTGGCCTTGAACTCAGAGATCCACCTGCCTCTGCCTCCAGAATTCTGGGATTAAAAGTGTGCACCACCAAGTCTGGCTTCTTTCCTCAATTTTTTTTTTTTTTTTTTTTTTTTTGGTTTTTCGAGACAGG
>CAJQZJ010034271.1:2503514-2514475 GCA_907164525.1 Lophiomys imhausi | reverse complement strand
TTTTCGAGACAGGGTTTCTCTGTGTAGCCCTGGCTGTCCTGGACTCACTTTGTAGACCAGGCTGGCCTCGAACTCGCAAAGATCCGCCTGCCTCTGCCTCCCAAGTGCTGGGATTAAAGGCGTGCGCCACCACTGCCCGGCTTTTCCTCAATTTTTTTATCATGCAATATAACATCAATTAAGAGAATATCAATGGTTATCATATTTGAGATACTAAAAGAATGTCCCTTAAGGGACACTGACACCTATTTTAAATTTATAATGTATTTGCAATTGTACATGTGATAATTACATCATGTTGGGTATAATTATGACCTGGTTAAATATATACTATGTTTTTATTGTACATGGGATAGTTTTATCACGTTAGGCATAATTATGACCTGGTTATTGTTTTCATCTTGAAATTAAGCATGGCATAAGGGGATATTGTGTGTCAACTTGACTACATCTGGAATTAACTAAAGCCAAGTGGCTGGGCACAGCTGTGAGGTATTTGTTTGTTTTCTTTTGTGTTTTGTTTGTTTATTTGTTGCTTTCCAGACAGGGTTTCTCTGGGTAGCCCTGGCTGTCCTGGAACTCACTCTGTAGACCAGGCTGAACTTGAACTCACAGAGATCTGCCTGCCTCTGCCTCCCAAATGCTGAGATTAAAGGGATGCACCACCACTGCCCAGCAGGGTTTTTTTCTTAAATTATTTGAAGCAGGAAGACTCATTTCTAATCCTGATCTTTGAGGTGGGGAGATACATGGGTGACACATTCTAATGACAGCCTATATAAAGGACTTGGAAGGAGGAAACCTGCTTTTGCTTTGCCTGCATGCTCTCTCTCCTCTCTCTCTCTCTCTCTCTCTCTCTCTCTCTCTCTCTCTCGTTTCTCTGCCCATGGATCAGGATGTACCTCTCAGCTACTGCTCCAGCACCACACCTGTCTGCCACTATCCTCCTTGCCATAATGATCATGGACTATCCCTCTGGAACCGTAATCAAGTCTCCAAATTAAATGCTTTCTTTTATATTGGTCTTGGTGTCTTTTCACAGCAATAGAACAATGACTAAGACAGAAGTTGGTATCAGGGACTGGGGTATTGCTGTGACAGGCCTGACCATGCTGCTTGTTGTCAGAATGTGAACTTTGAGACTTTAGATTAAGGAATGAGTTGAATACTTTAAATGGGACTTCATGGACCATACTAATAGGAGCATGGAAGACAGTGGTGCCAAGAGTAATGTGAACTACAGCCCAGCTCAAGAGATTTCAGAGGGGAAGAATATTATTAAGTGGTCTAGAGACCATTCATGTGATATTTTGGCAAGGAATGTGGCTGGGTTGGGTTTGTTTGTTTGTTTTCCCTTGTCCTAAAAATCTGCTCGAAACTAAATTAAATAGTTGGATTAATGGCTTTGGCAAAGGAGATTTCAAGACAGTCTAGTACTTATTGATTGTGTTTCATGGTTGCTAATGGTCATTTTTTTAAAAATCTTTTTGTGTATGTGTGTGTGTGTGAATTTCACATCATGCACCCTGATCCCACTCATCTCCAACCTCCCTTCAGCCCAGCCCTCCACCTTTGAAACCTCTCCCAACAGGAAAAAAAATCTTATTGTTGAGGCTGTAGTGTGTCACAGTGTGTCCTACAATATTCCCTTTTGTCCACAACTTTTTTGCTTACAAATGTTTATTACAATTACTCCTTGATCTGGTACAAGGCCTTTGGTTTCTGCTACCCTGTCAATACTGGAACCTCACTGTGATTCCTCTCAGATATCCTGTTGTTGCCCTGTGTCACAGAGATCCTATAGTTTTGAGTCTATAGAACTGGGCTTTTCATGCACTCCAGCAATTCATCCATTGGGTAGATTTTGGGATGGACCAATTCAAAGCCCTGGTTCTGGGCCTGCAACCCCCACATCCAGACTCAGCTCCACTGTGCTGCCAAGACAAAGTATAGGGCCTGCTCTCCAAAGTGCTGCAGCATGTGAGGGGCAGAGACAGCTCTCGTGATTTTGTGACCCCATCGGAGACAGATCTCCTGTCCACCACTGGTGGTGAGGGCAAAAGGGAGGGGAGAAGATCTCTCCCTCACTAACACCACTTGCAAAGCAGACAAAAGGCAGGGCTAGCTCTGTGAGAGGCAGGGAACACTCTCCTGCTCTTGTGACCCCATTGTGCCCAGATCTCCTGTCTGCCACTGGTGGTGAAGGCAAAAGGGAGGGGAGGGGATCTCTCCCTCACCAACACCCTAGTGATCTCTCTTCTGCAGATCTACAATGAAAAGGTGTGGTAGGAGTTTATTAAAACCAATTGTGAGAATGTTTTTGTTTAATCCCAAGTAGGCTGCTGAAGACACAGGTATAAAGTATTAACAGTCTGAATACTGTTACATACAGAAGAGAGCTCCATAAAGGAGGGGAAAAAAAGCCAGAGCTCCAAGGAGAAGGGAGCTACAAAGAGAAAAGAGAGAATGAGCTCCACAAAGAAGTAAAAGAGAATGGGCTTTAAAAAGAAGTAAGAATAAAGAGGCTCTACAAAGAAGTAGGAGAAAGGGTTACAAAGAGGAGAAAGGTCTACAAAGAAGAAAGGTTGCTGCTCTCCCAGTTGCTGGTTCCCCCCACCCCCAAACTGCTGTTTGTTCTTCCTGCTGCTGTCTCCTGGTTTGCTGGACTTCTAATGAGACTGGTATTGCCCCCAAAGAATCCAACAACCCTAATCAGCAGGAAGTAGCTCAAAGAGACCCACGTTCCTTCTCCCTATAACCTTCTTTCTCTCCCATCTAGGGTTGGGGGGTTGAAGGGAACGAGGGGTGGAAGGGAGGTCAAGGTATTAAGCACAACATATTAAGTACAGTAAAATAAATTAGAATGTATAATTAATATAATACAAATAGTAAAAGCTGCCTTGCTACAAAAAGGAGCAAATAGGGCAAGGAAATATACAAAATGCACAGTTTGAAGAGAAAAACGAGTACCAGGAAAAGAAATGAAGCAAAGTCCAGTGCTCAAAGAAATAAAAACTTTTTTTTAAAAAGCCTGATACTAAATTGAATAAAGGGAGTGGTAGCCTCAGGGAAAGACCACCCAGCTAAGCTTCCACCTTCTGAAAAGGAATTCAAGAAAGCTTACGCACTGAGGGAAACTATCAGAAGGCTAATACAAATGTATCTGAAGGAGAGGGCCAGGTTCCAGCCCCATCAAGTGGCAGAATTTGGGGGCTTCAGTCACATGATTCTGGCGTTAGAGCCAAGGATGCAAGAAAGGGACTGTGCAGTCTCCCCCCTCTGCTAAGGAAAGCCACTGAGGTCAGGTATGTGTCGGAGGTGTCCCTGCATGGAGGCCCAAAGAGGTCATTGCATGAAGCTTGTGAGGGTGAAACCTGGATTGTGTTGAAGACCCCAAGAAGCTGGAGATGCCAAAGTCATGAGATAACCTGCCCTGGAAATCTGCAGAGCAGGTGTAAAACTAGCCCAAGAAAGAGAAGTGTATTGCAGGCAACAAAGCTGGAAGGAGTTGGAGATCTGAAGCGCTCTTTGATCATCAGATATGGTGATGCAGAATTTCCAGTTTGCCCTGTTGGTTTTCCGTTTTACTTTGGTCCAGTATTTCCTCACTATGCTCCCTTTTGTCCATATTGGAATGGTAATGTATATTCTGTGCCATTGTAAGTGGTAAATATATGACCTGCTTTTTATTTTTATTTTACACGGGGTTACAGTTAAGAAATTGCATGAGTCTCAAAGACTTTGAACTTTGGACTTTTAAATAGTGTTGAGTCTGTGATAGACTATGGGAACTTTTGAAGTTGGACTGAATGCATTTTGCATCATGACATGGCTACAAGCCTGTGGGGGCCAGGGAATGAAATGTAATGATTTGAATAATTATAGCCCCCATGGGTGCATGTATTTGAATGCCAACTCACCAGAGAGTACCACTATTTGAGAAGGATTAGGAGGTGTGGCCTTGTTGGAGAAAGTGTGACAATGGAGGTGGGCTTTGAGGCTTCAAAAGCCCATCCCAGCACCAGTCTCTCTCTCTCTCTCTCTCTCTCTCTCTCTCTCTCTCTCTCTCTTTCTGCTTACAGATCAGGATGTAGCTCTCAGATATTTCTCCAGCACCACACCTGCCTGCCACCATACTCCCTGCCATGATAATGGACTAAGCCTCTGAAAATGTAAGCAAGCCCTAGTTATACACTTTTCTTTATAAGAGTTCCCTTGGTCATGATGTCTTTTTGCAGCAATATGACAGTGACTAACACAGAGGAACTTGGAAGAGTAGAGGTAGGGAAAACCATAATCAGGGTATATTATGTGAGAAAAATGTATTTTCAAAAAAAGAAAAGGTAAAAAAAAAAAAATCTGTACAAGGGAAAGCCTTTCAAAAGAATCAGAACATTAGGCATGGTGGCAATTATTTGTGATCCCAGCACTCAGGAGGATGAAGCAGGAGATGCTCAAGTTCCAGGCCAGTCTGGGCTATATAACAAGACTCTTGATTTCAAAAATCAAGGGCTGGGATGTAGCTCAGTGGTAGGGGTCTTGCCTAGTATACCCAAACTCATGGGATCCATCCTCAGAACTGGAAAAACTGGGAAATGCTCACAAGTGTGTGGTAGGAGTTTATTTAAACCAATTGTGAGAATGTATTTGTTTAATCCCAGTGGGCTGCTTAAGACACAGGCATAACTTTATTAACAGTCTGGTGAGCTAGCAGGGGCATGACTTAACCAGCTGAGAAAATTTAACTCTGAGAACTTGGGAGAGAGGAATAAAAAGCCAGAGCCCCCAGGAGAAGGGGGCTCTAGAAAGGAGGGGGAAAAAACCAGAGCCCAGAGAAGGGGCTACAAAAAGAAAAGACAGAAAGAGCTCCACAAAGAAGTAAGAGTAAAGAGGCTCTACAAAGAAGTAAAGCTCTACAAAGGAGAGGAAGGGCTACAAGGAAGAAAGAGGTTGCTGCTCTCCCAGTCGCTGGTGCTCCTCCAAACTTCCGCTTGTTCTTCCTGCTGCTGTCTCCTGGTTTGCTAGTTTGCTGGACTTCTAATGAGACTGGTGTTACCCCCCAAAGAACCCAACAACCCTAATCAGCAGGAAGTAGTCAAAGAGACCTAGGTCCCTTCTCCCTCTAACCTTCTTTCTCTCCCACCTAGGGTTGAGGGTTGAAGGGAACGAGGGGTGGAAGGGAGGTAGAGTTATTAAGCACAATAAATTAAGTATAGTAAAAATAATAATAAAAGCCAGTTGCTACACAAGTAGAATGTTGAATGCCAACATCTTAAACCAAAATCTAATCAGCTCCCTAAGAGGACTGAATTTTCATCATCTTATCTTGACCATCTCAAGGTGAGGTGTGTATTTTCTGAATCATTGAGTATAGTAAAAAGTGCTGGCACAGAGGTGCCACTCACAGAGATAACGGGTCTGTGTGTGACTTCCACACAGGTGGGTGACTACACAGCCACTGCTCTAAACCTGTGCCACAGTGGTGGTATCCGCTGTTCATGTGGGGCTGTTGCAACTTTAGTAAAAGTTACAGGCACTTCCTTCTCCATACTGGTCACAACTCAAGTCCTTAGTGGCCATGTGGCTGTGAGCAAGCAAACATGGATCCTGGCCGTCGCTACAGACAGCACCGGCCGTCACACCGCAATAGGCAGTTACATCAAAACAAAAGACCAGTGAAGGCAACTGACATCCGTGCAGGTACCTGGAGAACACCAGTGAAGGCAACTGACATCCGTGCAGGTACCTGGAGCTCAGGGGTACGTATCTCCTTAACTGTGGTTGTTAAACAGGTATCTGTAGAGAACATGACCAGCACCTGTGGCATGTACCCTACTTCCCTCCTATACTGTACGCAGGACAAAACATACAGCAGCATCCTACTAGGTGTCAGTAGTACCCTGCTCCCAGTTGTGATGACCAAAATGCTTCCACCCTTACCAAGTCGCCCACCCCATGAGACACAATTTCCCAGAAGAAAAGCCCTGCTGGTACATAAAGGAAGGAGAGCTGAGCTCTTATGGGTGCTAGCCCTAAACAGACTGCCACTTGATCCTTGAGACACTCTTCCAGGGTCGCTGTCATTTTCACTTTACAGAAGGGAAGGTGAGCTTTAAACATGTTAAGTAGTCGCTCGAGGTCTCTGAACTCTTACACTGTAGAGCCAGCAACCTGCCCAGGCTGCTCACTCACCCAGCCCTCCACCCTTGAGACCCCCCACCCCCTTTAGAGTTCACTTCTAAAAGTCCCACTGGGGCACAAGCCAACTGATGTCTCCATATCAAACCTATGACCTAACCTGAAATGGAAGACATTTACCAAACAAAATAGTGCACATTTTGGAATGGATAATCTCAGGCTATGATTTTATGGTGAAAGCAGTTGGCCCTGGGTAAGCAATGGGGTTTATCTCTGCTTCCCTGGAACCACCAGCGTCTGATATCTGCCTTCCCAATGATCTAGAAGGGTCCCTCTGTTGGCAAGATCCTGCACTGAGCAGTTATACACATTATCTTCTATGGCACTGTGTGTGTGTTGGTACCATCTCAGAACAGAGTCTGCAACTCTACAAAATAGCCAGTGGAGGGCTCACACCCCTCCTGAGAGTGAAAAGCCAGAAAAAGGTTTGGAAAGGACTTGAAATTATTTTCTCAATATAGGGGGGGAAAAAAGATTGTTTTCCCCATTACTCTTTTTTTATTTTGATTACATAATTTAATCTAAAATGTATCCTTAAATTGCATCAAAACATATTAATATAATAAGTTCATTGCTTGTCAAGAGGTAGAAACATTCATAAAACATAGAAACTCTTACAAGTCAAAACAATCCAACCCTTGCCCGACTACTGGCCTGTAAGCACTGGGTAAGCTACTTATCACTTTTCCTCATTGGAAAACAGTAATAATGATGATGAGAAACCCTGCCCACACCACCACCCCAAGCTCACCAGGCAGATAGACATAACCCTCGCATGAGAAGGAAATGACAGGACATGACAGCTATGTCATAAGTGGTTCATATAAATCACATCCCTCCCCTCCATTCCCTTTACTAGATGCTTCAGTGAGAACCCAGAGGAGAGCAGTCACTAAAACACAGCCCACGATTTACCAAACAAAACCATGGCAGCTACATTCTCACAGGATTCCTTGTACTTTGGAGTCAAATTCTGATGCTACACTTGTAAGCTGTGTGATCTTGCACAGTAGCTAACCTCCCTGGGCCTGTATGTCTATCTCTGTACAGTTGAAACATTCCTGAGGTGACAGTGGAAATGGAATGAGGGACAGAGCAAGACCTCAGTTACCACCAGTGTCTCATGTGTGAATGTTCTAAGTACACGTTAGCTACCAGCAAGGAGGGGCATGATGGACAGCTGGATGGAGAAGACACTCTGCCTCCAGGCTGGAGTTGACAGATTGGAATCCACCTCCTCGTCTGCTTGGTATTTCTTCATTTTCTTTGGGCTTCTCCTCTTCCCTTCTGTTTCTTTTCCTTTCACATGGAACCAAATGAAATAAATGTTAAGAAGGTATTTACCATGCTTAGATGTATGCATTTGCACATGCTAGAGAGATCAGGAAGGTTCTGGAAGCGCCAAGAAATCAGGGGTTATCTTTGTACTGCTGTCTCTCCCTAACTACCAGAGAGGTGGCTAGGCTTAGGTGACAAGCCATTGTTGGCTTCAGACAGGTAGAGTGAAGGTGCCCCCAATCCCTCTGAGACTGAGGTCACCATTGTGATGACACTGAGAAGCACATCAGATTGTGTACAGTTGGGAATACATGAGCCTCTGAAGTGCTGCACAGCCTCGCTTGAGGCCAACGGTGTAGAGCCAGTGTGACTGAGCACTGGAAGTGGGTGGAAGGGAAGGCCCTCAGCACTGATCCCTGAGGGCAGTGAAGCCCAACCTAGACAAGAACAAAGCCAGCTGCAGGCAACTGTCTCATCCATGAGTCCTCCAAGTGATGGGAACACAGTGGTCACTGTAATGGTGTCAGATGAGAAAACAGCTGTAGCATAGCTACAGCTGGGCTGAGTCCCCCAAGTGATGGGAACACAGTGGTCACTGTGATGGTGTCAGATGAGAAAACAGCTGTTGCATAGCCACAGCTGTGCTAAAGTGAAGCGGCTTCTCATGGGAAGTGTCACCTCTCACCAGATAACCACTGCTTTTTACAGGTGAGAAGATCCCGGCTGAAAAAGGGAAGGCAGACTGGGTGATGTCTTAGGTTTCTGCTGCTATGATAAAACACCATGGCCAAAATCAGCTTAGAGACGGAAGGGTTTGTTTGGTTTACAGGTCACGGCCCATCACCAGGGGAAGCCAAGGCTGGCAAGAAGCCAGGAGAGGAAACCAGTAAAGAGCTAAAGCAGAGGCCATGGAGGACTGCTCCTTACTGGTTTCCTCTCCTGGCTAGCTCAGCCTGCTTTCTAATACAATGGAGGTCCATCAGCCCAGGGGTGGCACCATCTCCAATGGGCTTGACCTTCCCACATATATCATTAATCAAGAAAATGCCATACAGACTTGCCTATAGGCAAACTAATGAAGGAAGGCATTTTCCCAGTTGAGGTTCCTCTTCCCAGATAACTCTAGCTTGTCTCAAGTTGACATACAAACAAACAAGCAAATACAAACAAACCTCAACCAGGACAAATGGCATCTGAGGATTCTTGTTGCTCTGCAGGCTAAGATACATACTTTGTATGAGTCAGTCCCATGGCATAAGAGGTTGTGCACTTCATCTCCCCAAGAGGTAAACCATCCCTTCTCTATCACAGAGAGTCTTCCCATAGTCCCCAACAATCCTGAACCTACCCCCAACACAGCACTACCATGCAGTGTTACAACTGTTCATTGGAAAGCTTACCTTTAGAGAGTAGACATTTTCATGACTGTATTTACACAACTCATTCACCTGGAATCCAAAACTACTGGTGGAGTAGAAAGGAACAAAATTCTGTGGGTGAGTGGATGGACAGATAGATGGACAGATGGGCAAAAGGATGAGTGGGTAGGTTGACAGATAGGCTGATGGACAATTGAAAGTGTATATAGTACAGTATAGTATCTAACATTTAATCAGATACCAAACAATCTTATTAAAGTGCCTTAAATTTAAATGTCTCGTAACTTTTCAAGTCTGGTTATATCATAAAACAACAAATCCCATCTTAACTCACTTTGATACTTTTGTTTTTCTACCATGTTTGTCAAGCTGCTCAATGATGTTCCCTCAATAAGTTCCTTGATCTCCATCATGGTTGTTCCACCCAAAGAAAGAGGAATCTTTGCAGTAGTCCGTCTAGAAAGTCTGCACAGAGACAGGGTGGTGAAAAGAAAACATACAGGTGCCGTATCTCAAGAATCCACTCACTGGCCTGTTCTTACTTCTTAAAATTATATAGCTGGGAAATGGCCTAACGATTTTGTCAACTCTGGATTATGACTCAGGAGCCTAGAGCAGCCTGAGACTCTTTACTCTGCCAGTCTCTCCGGTAACGGTGATACAGTGGGCCACACTTGCATAGTTTCAAGCCAACTGGAAAACGTGAAGAAAAATAATATACCCTTAAAGTAGCTAAAGCTATGAATCCTCTAAGAACCCACAACAGTTATCTACAGCAGCTTCAGGAAGTGAACATTCTCTCCACTTAAGTTCACGAAGGAGGGGGCATGTGCAGTAAAAGGATACACTGCGAAGAGGGAGGAGGAGGGGTGGCGGCAAATAAAGGTCAATTTTCTCAATATGTAAATTCAATTAAAAACAATATTTAAAAGTCAAAATTTTTAGCTAGGCATGATTACACGCACCTCCAGTCCCACACTCAGGAGGTTTAGGCAGGAGAACGACTTGAGCTCGGAAGCCTAAGTAGCAATGAGACTCTGACTCGAAGAAGACAAGAAGAGGAAGCCAACACTGACTGGCCACATGGCCCTGGCTCTCCTCATTGCACCACAGACCCATGGCTGTCTTCCCATTCTCCGCCTCTACTTCTCCAGACCCAACCTGGCTATCTGAGTCCAAGGGTGGCAACTTTCTGGAAGGCCTCTCGGAGGCTCCACAAACTGAGGCTGTGGGCTAGAACCCTGGCTGCCCCCAAACTCTAGCTTTCTGACTTGGTGAAACTCACTGAATGTGCTCACGGCCTTGTGCACAAGGTGGAGCTTCACAGTCAAACCACCTAATGTTTGTGGGTCAGTTAAGGTACAGCCCTTCCTGCAGAGAGCGGGTGCCTGATGCACCCTGCAGCACCAGCTCCCTTCCCTTCCCTGATCTTGGCTTTTTCCTAGGTTGCTTCAGCTCCACCTTAACCAAGACCAGCAAAAAGTGTCCAGTGACTCGGAGCAGGGCCAGTGAGGAGAGGCCTTACCCCGAGCAAGCAGCTAGTCCTTACCTAGTTGGAGAAGGGTCCTCTATCTTCAGCGACTTCTCACATTTCTCAGTGTTCTTAGAAGAGGTTTCGGGTTCTGCCTGGTGAGAACCTGAAACATTACCAAGTGTCTGCAAGCTTCACTCTGATAGTTCACAGCAAACGATGCCCCTGCCCATTGCAGCGACACATCTGGCTGGCAGAGGCCCTAACACAGCAGCAGCACTCAGAAAGCAGGGCTTGTTAATGAATGAACGACACACGCCAGATTCATTCCAGTCATTGGGCAAATGAAGGCAAGTGGAGCCTATCCACGTGGAGGAGGAAGGTCTACTATATGTGAAAGTATCCACTTCAGCCCTGCTTACGGATATGTTGTAGGATATTGGGAGCACTCTGAGATCTCGGGTTCCCAATTCTATGAACAGTTAACCAAATTACAGTCCTGTTAGCTAAAATACTACATAGCCACCACAAACAAAGTGTATAGATAGTTCTGAAGGATATAGAAGATGCTTGTGATGAAAAACAAACCCTCTCAGAAAACAGAAGCATGGTGTGTGTCTTGGGTAAACCCATAC
>CAJQZJ010034271.1:2456521-2503504 GCA_907164525.1 Lophiomys imhausi | reverse complement strand
TATTTTCTCATGTTTTTAATGCTTTTTTTTTATAGTGACTGGATTGTCTTCTAAAATTAACTTCCAAAGCTCAAAAATATTTTATTGTTATGTGTGTTTGTGTGCTTTTTTTTAAGTCGTGAAACAAATATACATTAAATCAGCCACATGCTGGCCCACAGTTGCCATTCCAACATTTAGGAGGCTAAGACAAGAAGGGTCACTTTCAAATTCAAAGCCAGTCTGGCCTACTGGTCTACATAGTGAGTTAGGCCTACTTAGGGAAACCATGGCTCAAAAAATAAAATAAGGAGGAGGAGGAGGAGGAGGAGGAGGAGGAGGAGGAGGAGGAGAGGGGGAAGAGGAGGAGAAAATGAAAGAGCAGAGGACAGGACCGGGTGAGGGAAAAATATCAAAATCAAGCCACCCAGGGGCACAGGATCGATGACTGGATGGGCCATAGGGTGCTGGGGATGCATACTAAGCTGGTCTCCTGGAACACTGCTGAGCTCAGGGAGGTCCATGGTCCTTGCTCCTCCCTCACCTTGTGAAGACTTCAAGGGTTTTTCTGCCTTTTCTTGGTCACCTGGTGTATTCTCCTCTTTCAACTCCTCAGCGACAGTGTTGTGTCTATCATTGGCAATTGACAACCTTTTCTGATTTAAAACCAAAAGTTTCACTTCCTCTGGAATAAGAAAATGGATTAGTAAAAAATACCTGCTGTACGCCTGTCACACCCAGTGTTCTCACACCTCCCAGGGACATATAGCAGAGGACAAGAGGATAATCTATGAATCTATGACACTGACACCAAATACTAAGAGACTCAGTCACACGTTAGGGCCAGGTGCTTGTACCTCAGCTTCCCCTGAGCGCCTGTATCTACTCCACCACTGGATCTCACATTTCACTGCAAGGAAAGAGTTGCCATGTTCCCCGTCTATACATGAGGAATCTGATACTTAGGTTACTCTTCCATATCGGGGTCCTTCGAACAGTGGTTCTCAACTTGTGGGTCATGGCCCCTTTTGGGGTCACACATCAGATATTCTGCACATCAGATACTTACGTTACAATTCATAACAGCGGCAAAATTACATTTATGAAGTAGCAACGAAATAATTTTACAGTTGGGGGTTACCATACCATGAAGAACTGTGTTAAAGGATCACAGCAGTAGGAAGGTTGAGAATGGCTGCTCTAGAGAAACCAGGTCCACAGGCACTCCTTGTTCCCAGCCAGGGAGTTGTGCCCATAGGCCAGTCCCTCTCTCAGAATGGAGCCTCCCACCCATGACAGTGTCAAGCATTCCATGAATACATGGAATAAGTGAACATCAGGGAAACTTCAAGAAAGAAGGGGAAAAAAGTTGAGTTTGACTCACTGTGAAGGGCAGATAAAATTTTTGAAGAAAGCAACAGGTCTGAGAACCCTCCATCCCCACCCCCTGCTCCAGAGGTAGCCAGCTGCCCAAAGGCAGCCTTGTCAGGAGAACAGCGGCCTGAGTGAGGGGTGGCTGCTTCAGCAGGAATGACACCTGAGGGAGCAAGTCCTGACAGGCCTTCAGTGACAGACCAGGATCAACGGAAAGCGTGGGTCCCCACCCCCACCCCATAGCAGGAAAGAGGAGACAAGTGTGGGGGAGAAAGAGGTTACGAGAGAGGAACTTGAGGCAGACTGCCACAGGACGAGGCTCTAGAAAACCTTAGTCAAGTAGGAAGAGCAAGCCGGTGCTGGAAGAAGAGGGTCAAGAATAGAGAGTATAGGAGGAGCCATCATAGCATCTAGGGAGTCCAAGAATGACACCATCCTCACCCAACCCTGAGCATCCACAGAGCGGAGCATGAGGGTGCACAAAAGCCAGCTTGCTGCAGATGTCCCATTAAGACCACATGATCTGCCAAACAAACCCCATTTCTTCTACAGTACAGAACAGACAGACCTCCTAGGGCATTTCTATACTCCCAAGAAATGAGGTACCTACCAGGTATCTCTTAAATGACAAAAGACAGATTTTTATGGGGAGGCTTTTACTAATGACTATCTCTGGACAGACACTGTGTGGTTTTAGTTTTTCCTAGACATTTCTAAATGGTTTTTATATAGTGAATATACACTGCTCCTTTAATGGAAAAAAATGTATTTAGAATAAGAGTCAAGGACACTAAGCTTGGGACAGAGCTCAAGGAAAAGCTGTTGCTGTGGCTCCAAGCACCCCAGGCAGATGTCATGGGCCCTCCCTGCAGGGTCCAGATCTCCTTCTTCTGACCCAGTGGATCACAGGACCCTTTTCACCAGGCCATGTAGAAGCCACTGTCCCAATACCTGCTCCAATGGCAGGCAGACATGGACCAGAAATTCAGGCCTAGGCCAGGCCCTGGAACCCACAGAGGACACCTGCAGATAGTCCATGGCCCACAGCCAGAGGACAAAAATATTTCCTTTGGTCTGACTGACAAAGTCATATTGGTCCCATTTTCTCCTGTAGAAACCCTATGTTTATTAGTTTAGATTTAAATCAGTGATTCTCAGTGTGTGGTGTATGAACAACCCACTGAGGACACCCGGCAATATATGAAGGGATTCTTGAGCCTAGGACGCTGCTAAACATTCTTGCATCCACAGGAGATCCCACAACCAGGAAGCACCTGGCCCAAATTATCAACAATGCTCATGGTACAATGAAAGACTACAAATTGAAAGTCTCAGCTAAATGCCAAAATGGCCCTCAGGAAGGTGACCTGGGGAGCTAAAGTTTCCCAGGTACACAAAACTACTTTGTGATTCTGCCACTCCCACCTCTCCTGAAGAGTGGTCTCAGCTCACTGTAAGGTAGGGTGACTAAACTTATCTGAAAACCAACAACAAAAATGGCAACCCCTGCCACACACACACACACACACACACACACACACACACACACACACACACAGATTCTATTTCTCTAAGCATCAGCAAGAGTAGCAGGATTTACACCCAGCATCTGGTCCTTAGCTGCACCTCACTCTAGCTTATAAGTTCTCCATGGACAACACACTCTCTCCTGCTGCTTGAGGCCAAAGAGGGCACTGTCACCATCTGCTTGTAGCACGCAGTGAAGTGGCTATTATTTCTCCTTTTTACAGGTAAGAGGAATGTTCAAGAACCTGCCCACAGCCTGAAGCTAGAATAAGGAGATGGGACTAGATGGCTATGATGTCACAGCATGAGGCTCCCTATCCCTCCTTCCTTGCTGCTTCAGGGAAGTTGAGAAGAAGCTAATATAAGTGTAGTAGTCACACAAGTAAAAGTCTAGGTTCTGATGAGTAGCCCTGTAATCCCAGCACTAGCAGGGCTGAGGCAGAAAGATCAAAACTTCCAGGCCAACCTGGGCAACTTAGTAATAGCTTGTCTTAACTTAAACTTGAAAGAGGGATACAAAAAAAGGTTGGGGTGAGAACTCAGAAGTAGAGGTTTGTCTAGCACATAGAAGACTCTGGATTCCACTCCCAACAAAACTGTCTGAAATGCGCTAATTACAAAGTCAGAATGTTGTCCTAAGGAGGTAGGATTTGTGTTTGGAGGTGAGATTGTGCATGTAGCGGTCAGAAGTTGAAGTGGAGTGCCTCCCTCAATCACACTGCACCGTAGTTCTTGAAACAGTCGCTCACCAAACCTGAAGCTCACCAATTTGGCTTAGACTGGTAGTCTCAAGTCTCAGGGACCCCTTATCTCTACCTCCCCAAAACTGATTACAGATGTGGGTCACCAAACCCATCTTTTTCACATGAGTTTTGGAAGGTCAAACTTGGGTCCTCATATTTGCATGGCAGGTACTTTACCAACTGAGTCATCATCCCAGCCAGAGGAGGCAGAAATTTTAACAGTCTATTTCTTTTCCTGGTACTAGAGAAGGAACCCAGGAATTCATACACACAATGCATTCCATCACCACTGAGCTGTACACACAAGCCAAACCTTTCTTTGGTATCCCTATTTAATTTTGAGTAAACATACAATATCATTTGGTGAGACAGGGAAGTGATGGGAACTTGCCTCAGAGCTGCTCTGGAACAAAAGTTCATCAAAGATAAAGGAGGTACATAGACACTACCCAAGTACACAGACACACCATGACTCCCCAAGTGTCCCTGGTAGATGGCACACCCCAAGTCAGAAAGCAATGTGTGCACCAGGCTAATCCAGTGCGGATGCAAGGGAACACTGGCTTTACTCTGACGTCACAAATCTAAAATCCCCTATCTTAAATGCTTGGGACTTGAACTTTTTTCAGATTTTGGAATATTTTTATATGCAAATGAAGCATCTTAGGGGAAGGAGTCCAACTCTAAATGGGAGATTCCTTGATGCTATGTGAACCCTCCATTCATGGTCCTGAGATGCTGCTATCAGGCAGAGGTTCTCCACCTGTGGGTCACAACCCCTTTGGGGGGGGCCAAATGACCCTTTCACAGGAGTTACCTATGGCCATCAGAAAACACAGACATTTACATTACAGTCCATACCAGTTACAAAATTACAGTTATGAAGTAGCAAAAAAAATAATTTTATGGCTGGGGGTCACCACAACATGAGAAGTTATATTAAAGGTCACAGCATTGGGAAGGTTGAGAACTCCTCCGCTATAAGGTATTTTGATGAGCCTTTGTTTTGACCTGTCCAATGTCACATGATCTGTCACGTGAATTCAGCTAAGGAGTTTTCCACTTGAGCTATCAAGTCAGCTCTCAGAAAGTATCAAACTTGACACCACTTCAGACTTTAGATTTCTGGACTACATATATGTCCAGCCAGTAATGAGAAAACACAAGTCGCCAGAAACATTTAAAATATAAGCAAAAACACTCGACTTACCGAAAGACTCTGGGTCTTCTGAAAACCCCACTGTCTTCAGCCGGTGGTACCTAACTTTTTTTGAAACTTTATCCTTGGTGTCCCAGAGCTTCAAAGTGATTTTGTGGAAATTTATTTTCTTTAACAATTCCTTTGTCATGTTGACATTAAAAGTTTGGCTCCATGACACCCAGATTTTATCATCTTCTTTCCATGGCCTCACTGTCTGTGTAAAACACCATTCAGAGACTGGGAAATGAAGGACCAACCTACAGACCAAGCACTTCCCAACGACCTAGCCCCACAGGCAACACAGCAGGTATGACACTTTCTATCTAGCTGGCTTCCGGTGCCTGTCTCTCCCCTAGCTCCCAATCACAGGGAAATGGGTCCCTGTGTACTGTCAGATCACCAGTTCCTTGAAAACTAAAATCTAAGCAAATGCAAATCCATGCATAGTCCCTTTGATAGTTACTTCCAAGCAATGACTCAGCCAAAGAATTGCAGGAGTCTTCACGTGTACGTGCATGTTAGAATAGGCCTTACACATAACAGTCACACATGTATATACACATGGTAGGAAAGAACCTTCAGGGCCTTCAGTGAATGCTCGGTACTTAAAAAAATAAATAAAACAAAAACCTTGTTTGATTAAAAGAAAAAGAACATACATAGTAAAGATATCTAAATAGAAGCCATATAATTGCACTTGTAGGTCCATTCTGCTTCTCACTTATTAGTTCTGAGGTGGCCCCAGGATCCCACATATCTAGAAAGCTCCACTGTTGGGTCTGTTGCAGGCCAGTGGGACACACTCTGCATCCTGACATTCCATGCAAAGACACACATGCACACACACACACACACACACACACACACACACACACCACTCACCTTTAATCCTGAATCCAGAAACACTTTGGCCACAGTAGGAAACATCACTACATCAACTTTTTTAGGTTCTTTGTCATCGGGTAGGAAAAAATACTCAATGTGGTAGAATCGACGAATTTTTGCAGCCCGACTATCAAATTTAGGGGCTTTTTTTTTATCACTGAAACCTGTAGGTTTTCCCTTTGGACCTAGAAAACACAAGTTTAATGAACCTTGGAAGGAAACATTGCAATGGTTTGGGAATGTCTCCACAGGGCCATTCCTCAGTGCCATTATCAAGAAGTAGTAGACACTAAGAATTGGGCTTCCTAAGAGAGTAGATCATTGGCAGCAGATCCCCAGAGGTGACACAGGACACCAGCATCTCCTCCCTCTGTCTGTCTTTGCCTTTCTCCCCCACCATGGCTGACATGATAGGAACAGTTTCCTCCCCCAGGCACTTCCACCATCATGTCCTGGTTCCTGATAGGCCCCAAAGTGATCAAGATGCAAGTAATCATGGTCTGAAACTGTGAGCCAAGACAAGCCTTTCCTCATCATAAACTGAGCATCTCTGGTAATTTGTGGTGACAAAGCTGACGAGCCCAAAGAGCACGCGCTGTAGGAACTGTGCATCATCATTTTCCTTATCCACCAGCTTGGAGAGAAGGTTCAGGCCCAGGCCAGCAGAGGAACAGTGTGCGACTATGCACAATGCATACATATCTGAAAGGCATGGCACTGGGGGAGGTACTCCCACTCCAGGCCCAACCTTAAAAGGAAGGTAAAAACCAGACCCCCAAAATCTCAGGACAAGGTGATGTGTATGATAGCAGCATGAACAGGATTTTGAGGTACAACAGGGTGCTGGAAGCAACATCTACCTGGGAACCTCCTTCCCAGGACCTCTTAGCAGTCTTAGAGGAGCAAAGATGGCCGACATCCAGACAGAGGAAATAGCCTGGCAAAAACTTCCTGAGTGATGCTGTCCCTACAAGTAGGCAGGCTGATGAGATAAAGCAGTAAGCCTGGGCTTAGCCAGAGGCCAGAACCCAAGAAACCAACAGAGTCTGCCAAGAGTTTAAACGTATCTCTCAGGTTGGGTCTTTTCCTGCCATAAGAAGGAGCTTAGGAACACCACATATATTTGAGAATCGTTTGTTGAGTCAGCTGGTTTTCTTTTGAGACAAGATCTCAGCAAGGTTCCCAGGCTGGTCTCAGGTTCTTGGATCCAAGTAACTCTCCTGCCTCCCAAGTACTTTAAGTATGAACCCATGTTTCCATACATATCAACCCAAATATCATAATTATCTTTATAATACAAAAGAAAAAATAATGAACAAAAAATTTAAATATGATAGTTCTATTTCCTCTCTTTGAAACAGGGGATCACTATGTTGTCTTGGCTGGTCTGGAACTTATATGTAGAGCAAGCTAGCCTCAAACTCATAGAGATCCACTTGCCCCTGCCTCCAAACTGCTGGGACTAAAGGAGTATGCCATCACCTGAACCCTAAAATATAACTACCTTTAAAGCTACCCTTTTTTTCCTGTTTGTTTGTTTCTGGTTTCTGGGGTTTTGTTTGTTTCTCTTTTTGAATTTTGCGGGGTTTTGTTTGCTTGCTTTCAGTTTTGGCTGTTCTTATCTTGTTTTGCAACTCTGGGGATAGAGTCCAGGCCTTGACCATGCTAGACATGCTACCTCTGCTCCATCACCAGTCCCAGCTGCAGTTCTGTGACTCCAGATCTTTAACCTCAGCCAGCGGCTATCACCTCACTTGTGTGCTGCCACAGCCATTAGCATTAAGCAGTTTGGAACAGAGAGCTACCAGCCAATTCTTGTAGGCATTAAGACCTCCTGTAAAGGTGCATGTGCTGGCTAATTTTATATTAACTCAACACAAGCTAGAGGCATCTGAGAGGAGGAAATCTCCATGGAGGAAATGTCTTTATAAGATCAGGGTGTATGCAAGCCTGTAGGGCATTTTTTTTTTTAATCAGTGATTGGCATAGGAGAACCTAGCCCATTGTGGATGGGGCCACCCCTGGGCCAGTGGGTTCTGGGTTCTATAAGCAGGATAAGCAAGCAAGACAGCAGCACTCCTCCATGGTCTCTGAACCAGTTCCTGCCTCCAGGTTCCTACTCTGTTTGAGTTCCTGCCCTGACTGCCTTCAGTGATAAAGAGTGGTGTGGAAGTGTAGGCCAAGTAAACCCTCTCCTCCCCAAGTTACTGTTGGTCGTGGTGTTTCACTGCAGCCATCCAAACACTGACTAGGACAATACAGCTGTCCAGAGAGCTTGTTCCAAACCAATCAAGGTAAATCAAAAGGTGAACAAATAGCCAGATATGGTGGTGCACACCTGTGGTGGTTTGAATAGGTATTGCCTCCCATGGACTCACCTGTTTGAATGCTTACCTCATAGGGAGTGACACCATTAGGAGGTGTGGCCTTGTTGGAGTGGGTGTGGCCTTGTTGGAGGAAATGTGTCACTGGGGGGTGGGCTTTGAGGTCTCATGGGCTCAAGCCAGGCTCCATGGCTCACAGTTCTTTCCTACTACCTTCAGATCCAAATGTAGATCTCTCTCAGCTCCTTCTCCAGCACCATGTCTGCCTGCATGCCACCATGCTTCCCACCATGCTGATAATAGACTAAACCTCTGAACTGTAAGCCATCCCCAGTTAAATATTTCCCTTTATAAGTGTTGCCATGGTCATGGTGTCTCTTCATAGCAATAGAAACTCCAAAACAACACCTTTAATCTCATCATTTCAGAAGTAGAGGCAAGCTGATATCTGTTAGTCTGAGGCTAGCCTGGTCTATTAGCAAGTTCCAGACTGGCCAGAGCTACACGATGAGACCCTGTCTCAAAAAAGAAAAAGAAACAGAAACAGAAAGAAAATGACAAGAAAAATAAAAAGAGAAATGAGCAAATAGTCTTTCATTTTCTATTACTAGGAGGACAAATCATTATAACCCTTTCAAAGGCAATTTGACAGCAGCCATTAAACAATTTTAAGTTCATACCCTTAAAATAATTCTACTTGCGGCTGGAGAGATGGCTCAGTGGTTAAGAGCACTGTCTTCTCTTCCAGAGGTCCTGAGTTCAATTCCCAGCAACCACATGGTGGTTTACAACCATCTATACTAAGATGCCAGGTGTATGAAGATAAGAACACTCACATATGTAAGATAAATAAATAAATCTTTAAAAAAATAATTCTACGTATTATAATTAGGGATACAGGAGTTGAAGGGACTCCTGTGACGATCATGGTTCTGGCTGGCTTTACCCTTCTCCCCCATTTCCTCTGCCTTGCTAAAAAAAAAAAAAAAAAAAAAAAAGCTGTTAAATTACACTCCTAAAGCTAGCCCTCCAGACCTAGTTCCTTATTTAGCCACTTCCTCCTCCTGAGGCTGACCACCAAGGTCCAGCTATCAAAGTACTGAAGTCCAGCAATCAAAAGCCCCCTTTGATTCACCTAGTTAACATGCCCAATTAAAATTAAAGCCTCAGCTGGGGGGTGGTGGCACACACCTTTAATCCCAGCACTTGGGAGGCAGAGGCAGGTGGATCTCTGTGAGTTCAAGGCCAGCCTGGTCTATAAAGTGAGTCCAGGACAGCCAGAGCTATTATACAGAGAAACCCTGTCTCGAAAAACCAAAAAAAAAAAAAATTAAAGACTCAACCTCACATGGGATTTCCCTTTGTGTCTTTTTCTATGGGCCACATCTGTCTCCTCTCTATCCAGAGGCAGTCTTTTGTCTCTCTGGGACAAATACTCCTTACTTTTCTCCTTTGCCCCGTTTCTCCCTTCTCTTTTATTCTCTTCTGATTCTCCCTCTTCCTTCGTCTCCTGTCTTTGCCCCTTATCCCTACCCTCTGGGGAAAATAGATTTCCTCCATGTTGAGAACAGGGTCTTGGGGGTCCTGAGCCAATACTTTTCCTTTTGTAGTGACCACATATATATGCACAAAAAATGTATAAGAATGTCTAGGCTGGGCATTGTGGCAACTGCCTTTAATCCCAGCATTTGAAAGGCAGAGGCAGGCAGATCTCTGTGAGTTTGAGGCCAGTCTGTCTACATAGTTACTCCCAGGACAGCCAGAGCAACATAACGAGACCCTGTCTTTAAAAAAAAAAAAAAAATGTCTATGCCAGGGCTAGGGAGATAGCTCACCTGGTAAGTGCTTGTCACACAAGTATGAGGACCTTAGTTTAAAAAAAAAAACAGGCATGGTTGATGGAGTGATCTGTTTGTATTCAATTGCTGATTGCTTGTACCCTGCCACCCTTACTATGATTTGGCAGCCATGTACCCCCAAAATGACATTTGTAACTTTTACCTCCCCAAAATTTCTGTAATTGGTTGAATAAAATGCCTGCATCCTAGACTGGATAGAAGAGAAGTAGTGGAGGGAGGGAGGAAGGTAGGCAGGGGAAAGGTTAGCGGGTTTTTTGGAAGAGAGAAGATCACAGGAAGGAGGAAGGAGGAGGAAAGGAAGCAACAGTGGTTAGATGGGAGACCAGTCCACGTGGCCTAGAATATCAGCATAGTGTGGAGAATAACAGCCCAAGGGGACATATGTATATATTGGGATTTTATTCGGGGAATAGCATTAAAGGTTAGCTTAGATGGACTTAGATTAAACTATCTAGGCTAAGACTTATTAAAATCCATTAGGAGTCACTGTGGTAAGGTTCGTGAAGTTAATGTAGAATCTAGCAGCATAGGGATCTTGGATTAGCAGAAGCTTGGTATCTCAGGTGAAAGGTATGGGTGGATCCAATTATGTTCAGACTTGTTTACCATTGAAGGGCGTGCCTTGAAAGCCCCCCAGGGACTATGGCAACGAAATGCTGGAATTGACGGCTGAGATCATTACAACACATTACCACACAAGGGATTTAAATTGGAAGCCCACATGGCCTCAGCCCCACTTTCCTCTACCGACACATGTGAGAGATCACACTCTGCTGCTCATCACCGTTTTGCACTGACCTGCTGGGAATCCACGCTAGTGGAGAGAGTAAAGGCAGACCCTCCCTGGTGCTCCAGAACACTGGAATGGAGAAATATCTCCCCTCGGAATCTCAGAGCATTGGGTCAGTGAGCGAGTGATTTGGAACTTTTAATCTTGTAAATAATTGGGCCCTAGGACCACAGAGGCAATTCTTGGCTGATTAAAAGGCTGCCTGACATCAATGGTCAAAACAGATTAAATTTATAAACTGGCCTTAAGATTTGATGAATAAGACTCACAGACTTTAAGCTTGAAAGACTTGATGGAAACCAGCCACCTGTATGGATCCACGCCAAAAATTAACCTGAGAGAATATCCTTTTAAGAAACTTAAGTTAGTGTTAAGTGTTTGTTTTTTATAGATATTAGAGTATTTTAGGCATTAAGATATTCTTAGATTATAGGTTTTAGAATTAGTGTTTGGGTTTTAGGATTTTGGAACTTTATAGGTAATTGTTAAGTATTAATAAATATATTAATATAAATAAAAATTTACTGTTACAAGTCTCTATGTGATCATTTATAATGGCGGGGTAAAGATTAACACCACTGACCAATTAACTATAATAAATACTGATGATAATTTAATATGTACTTCTACACATTGTCGCATATGCTTATGATCCCAGGGCTAGGAGTCAGAAGCAGGAGAATCTTGCAACTCACTGTCCAGTCAGCCTGTCTTGATCAGTGTGTTTCAAGCCAAATGAGAAACAAAGACTCAAAAAACAAGATGAAATCCTAAGAAGCAACACTTGAGGCTGACCTCTAGTCTCCACTAACACACACACACACACACACACACACACACACACACACACACACACACACGAGAGAGAGAGAGAGAGAGAGAGAGAGAGAGAGAGAGAGAGAAGGAGGAGGAGGAGGAGGAGGAGGAGGAGAGAGAGTCTTTTGAAGAATAGTAACTTAAAATCTCTGGAAGTGAGTCAAATATCCACCAGTGGGTGGTAGGACAGGACTGGAGTGTAGTTCAGTGATGGAGCACTTGTTTACTTGCAGTGTTTTAGATCCGCCTGCCTCTGCCTCCCAAGTGCTGGGATTAAAGGTGTGTGCCAACACACCCTGCCCTAAAGTGTATGTATGTATGAATGTATGTATATACATGTTCATAAATGCTTAGATATTGAGGGTGTTCTGATGGCTAATCTTGGTCATCAACTTGATTACTGCCCCCCCCCCGGTGAAAGATTTCCTTGATTAGATTATTTGAACCAGGAATATGAACCCCAAATCTGGGCAGTACTTTCTGGTGGCAGCCCAGATAAAAGGACAGAGAAGAAAACTTTGCGTCTTGCTTCCATGCTCTCTCTCTCCCTGGCAGTTCATCTGTCCTGTTACTATAACATTGCTTCACCAATATTAGAACCAATTGTCTTTGGAATTCTTTTTTTAAATTTATTTATTTAATTTATGAGTGCTCTATCTGCATGTATACCTCCAGGCCAGTATCAGATCACATTATAGATGGTTGTGAGCCACCATGTGGTTGCCAGGAATTGAACTCAATACCTTTGGTAGAGCAGTCAGTGCTCTTAACTGATGAGCCATCTCTCCAGCCCCCGTCTTTAGAATTCTAACACAGACTAAAGACCAGCGCCTCTCCCAGAGTCCTCCAGGCCTTCAGCATCCAATCAGGACTGCTCAGACATACAACCCTACAGACTGAACAACTACTAGATTCTCGGCCTCTCTAGTATGAAACAGTCATCATTGGACTTCCCAGACCATACACACCCTGTAGACCAATCTAACAAACCCCCTTTTAATATTTGCACTAAATTGCCTGGGAGATGCGTCTCTGGGCATAGGTAATTGAAATGAAAGACACGCCTACTGTGGGTGGCACCATTCCCTGCCTGGGATTCCGGGCTCTAGACATAGAAAAGGGAATTGAGCTTTCATTCACCCCTCCCTGCTTCTGACTGTGACTGGCTCCCTCAAGCTCCCCCACTGGGACTTGCCTGTCCTGATGAGATGCCCTTGAGCTGTGAGTCAGAAAAAAAAAAAAAAAAGTTGCTTTTGTCAGGACATTTTATCACAGCCACAGAGGAAGAGAAAAAAAAAAAAACTAAAACAAAGGAGAAAGAAAGTAATGAGTCTAGAGATGATTTCCAGCTCAAAGTGGGTCAAGAGTTTTATGAAGTTGTTAAGATGTGTTCTGCAAATCCCCTTGGTGAAACAATAAAATAAGATTAACACTTCTACAATGTGCCACAAGGACATGCAGGCCAAAGGTTGGTCAACTGAGCACCCGTTCTCACTTGGATGATTTCAACCAGATACTTTTTTTTCCAGCTTCTTTTGTTTGATATCAATAGGCCCATGATTTAGAAGCAGGGGGAAAAAAAGCACCTATGAAAAGAGGAGGTCACCACACAATGACAAAAAGTTTGAATCACCAAGCAGATAGAGTCAAATGCCTAACAAGACAGAACTGCTAGGACAGGCTGCGGTCAATCAAATGGATTCTTAAGTAGAGGCAGCAAGGGCTGAAGAACCACAAGCTAAGGCACTGTTTCCTACCCCCTACTGAACCATGGGACTTGCTCTAGCAGGAAAGATAACCATAGGAGGCAGCCAGAGATGGTGGTCTGTGTATCCATTACTGCTCTCACTGCTGTGAAACAGCTACAAAGCAGCTTAAGGAAGTATGTATTTTGGCTCACAGTTCTGGAGGATTCGATGATGGAGTGGTGATGATGGGGAAGTAGGAGGGTATTGGTCGCATTGTAGCCACAGTCAGAAAGCAGAAAGTGAAGACTTCCCTCAGCTCACTTTCTCCTTTGTATTCACTTCTTGACTGCAACTCCCAGAATCCAGCTGCCCAAATTTACTGAATTTACCTAGTCTCCACACCTCATTTAACCTAATTTACATAATCCCTCACAGATACACCCAGTTGTTTGTTTCCATGGTGCCTCTAAAGCCCATCAAGTTGGCAATCAAGACAAACCAGCATAAATTAGCTTTGTCCTCTGTTTGCACAGGTCTGTCCTTAGTAAGCAAGAGTCTGCGCTAGCCCATCTATCCAGAAGTAAAACTAAAGACGGATGAAACAAAGGAAGGAAGCCACTTGTCCAGAACCCAGCCCAGTCTGGCAACCTGATGAAGAGAACAATGGCTCCTGTTTGCAGTCAGGGAGTGTGGGGCCCCTTTTGTGACTGCTACACTACTAAACTGATACACCTCTTGACTTGAGAGATTTTGGTCAATAAATCTGGCATGTATATTAAGCAAGGCATTGGATAATGCACAGTTTATGGAAACCAAGTCTTAACTTTTGCAGGGTTTGTTCAGTCTGGGGTGGGATGGCATGGAAAGGTGGAGAGAAGAGGAGGGGAGGGGAGTTAAGAGGAAGGGAGGAGATATGGGGAGGGGAGATGAAAGGGGAGGGGAGGGGAGGGGAAGGGGGAGGGAAGGGGAAGGGAGTGTGTGTGCTTCTTAGGGCCTCTGAGTGGGCTAAGTGAAAGGCCCACAATCACTTTGGCCTAGCCATTATCTGGGCATAATAATAATAGCCTGAATTTTCTGTTCTTTTTCTGACCTCTGCCTCAGTTGGTGCCAGCTACTCTACCATGGGAGGGGAATGGTAGAGGGAAGGGAGGTAGGATAAGTGCCCCCAACTCCCAGAGGAAGCCAGTAGTGTCCCACCTTGCTCAGAGGCAAGAGCTCTCTGCCTTAGCACCTACCTAATAATGGCGGGAAGGCCAGTGAGATAACGAATCTGCAGGGGACAACCTGGGGCACATCAGAGTGAAAGGCGCAGGCAGGCCCCTCTGAGGAATGCAGGCTGCTGAACTGGTCCTCAGAGTCCCATCCCTGGGCTGGGGTCCTGGACTTCGAGTACTCCTCCACCTCAAATCCGCTTGGTGATGGGTGCGCACTGACCGTGGAGGAGACTTGACCCACGCTTGTTCTTTCCTCTTCCTCCCATTCCCAGGCCTGAAGGGACATGTTGCACAGCACCAGAATGGTCCTGGAGGGAGACAGCAAATACCCCAGGAGTAAACCTGCCGGTGCAGGAAAGCCCACCCTCCCGGTCCCATGTCTGTCTCGTCTCCAATGTCCCTGGCTCTGGTGGAGGCCTGCTTACACAGTGAGTGCTCCACAGATGGGAAAAAGGAACGGGTAAAGGAACCAGAGAGTGGCAGCTGGCAATGAAGATTAATCATGCTTCTCCAACCTGAGCCCAGCTACTCCTCTGTCGGAAACCAGGAGTTGGTCAGTGCATGTTCCTAGTATACAGGTGCAGGTAAGCCTTGTTCACCGCGGACCCAGCAGGCTCGGGAAGATAGGAGACCTGAATCCTTTCAAGAGGCTACAGCAGAGTCCCAGACATGGCACCAGCACAATGCCACTTACAGAAGGGGGAACTGAATCCAGACAGTACACACCTGACCCTGGCAAGCTGCCCTGAGGCAAGGCACAGAGAGCTCTGGCTCGGGCATCACTCGGGTTTCAAGACACAGAACCCTAGAAGCCAGGAAGTCGGTGCCTGGGGAACCTGAAGCTTCTGAGGTGAAACAGAGGCTGAACCCAAGGCTCGAGGGTTACCTGTGAGTAGGCACAGCTGTTGACTCCTGCTCCTCTGGTACAGTTGCACCCACTCGGATCAGGGAAGCTAAACTAAGCTCAGGCGCTAAAGATAGCAGATCCCAAAGGGACTTTGTTAGGCCGTTGCCAGGAGACGTGAGCCCATGCCTGTGGGCAGGGCTTCTTTCCTCCAGCAGAGTTCCACTCCTGACTGCAGGCTCTGGGAACCCACTTCTTCTAGGTATTCCCGGCGGCAGAGTCTGAACTTTTCAAGGAGGCGCTCACTATGGAGGCTGGAGGGGGGAGGGGGGGCGGAGGATAGGGTATAGGGGTAGGGGTTGGGGGGAATAGTGGGTGGAGGTGTGGGGTGGGTACAGAACAGCCACAAGAGGAGAGGTGGGACTTCTCACGACAAGGCTTCTGCCACCAGATCAGTCAAAAAGGTGGAAGGCCAATTCAGAAAGTCATTGTCTCCATCCATTGGTTCATTTGCCTAATATTTATAAAACTCTCACTCTGAGCTCATTACCTATCATACACCTGACCCTGCTGGATTCTCTCTATAACTCCATGCACTCCCGCCTCCCATGTTTAAATAAAGCTAAAGGAAGTGATGGTCTCTGCGGACTCAGACCCCAACAATATCTCATTAGATTTTCTACTTCTGGGGCTGGTGTTCTGAAAACATGAGAATTCTGTTCCACTGAAATGAGGGCACAGACATGGAAAGATGAGGCAGCCAGCAAGTATGTTGCAGCACCGGACTGAAATCTAGGCTCAGGAGCATTGTCATTTTTATGAAGCATCTCCTGTCTCAATGTTTTGTAAGCATTGTTCTCTATCACCTTCTGAGTTGAAACAGCCTGTAGTTGGGCAGGAGTGTTAAGGCGGGAGAGAGGGGAGTCATCATGAGGACAGGGGTGAAGGGGTGAAGGTGGCAGGTAACAGGCAACGGGGAATGTGTCTGGGAAGTAGGCTATGCCAGCAAAGTTGGGTAAGAATACCTGAGTATCTGCCCAGCTATATGGCCTAAAGCTATTATTAATAAATATAAAGGTCTCCATGTTATTATTCAGAGCTGGGGCGGGCATAGAAAAACCCATAATTTTACACCAAGATTCAAACACATGAGTCTATGGGGACCATACCTATTCAAACCACCACACCTACCTACATCATAGATTCATGAGCAAGTTGCTGTTCTCTTAACTTACAAACCACAAGCTTTGCCCTTTTAAAGTGTTAGATGTGTTGTGAGCCCCATCACAAAATAGTTCTATCAGTCCCCCCCCCAAAAAAAATTTCATGCCCTAATACATGGAAAAATCTAGAATAAATACACCACAAATATACTATGGGTTGGATTGTGGCAGGATCTTGGGTGATTTTTGCTTCTCAATGTATTTCTAGACTTTGTAATGATGCTTTGAACAGTGCCCTATTGAAAGCAGCTCACACAACACTGAAGAGACTTCAAAAGTAACTTCTTTGCCAGGACTTCAACTGTTCCCCCACAGTTATCCCCCCCCCCAGCAAGTACAAAGGAACCCACAAACCTGAGCTTGCACGCTTTGAACCTCCAACAAAAGCTTTCTGGATCCAAGTGGGATTGTTTCAGGAGTGCCTAGTAACACAGCCCACAGACAGACAGGCCTAACAGCAAGACATTATGAACCCCTCCCCCTCCCCCACCCCGTAAGCCACAGGAGGCTGGGCTACAGCTCCATGGGAAGACACTGAAAGGCTTTGTTTTCAATACTGTCTGGTTCAAGAAAGCTACTGTTTGAAGGAGTCCTTCAGCAAAGCAGTTACCAGCATGGGGTTGGGAAGGATGTTTGTGGCATCTTAGGCTGAGCTACCCACCAGCCTTAAAACTGACATGAAATAAAGCCAGGTTCATCCACAAAGACTATATCACAGCCCAGACACTTGCCTTAAATGCCCACATTAAGCCCCAGGCCAGGACTTCATGGTCCAGCAGGACGTACCTTCCACTTCCAACATCTGGAACCTTAGGGGTTCCAACATCACTGGGCTAAAAAACACTCAAATCTCACTGATGCCTGCTAGAGGTAGTTTTCCATTTTGATGCTGTGAATTCATATTCACAAATATGAATTTGAGTGAAGCAAAGCAATCAAGTATCTACTCTGTGGTAGTCCTTGGAGCACCAGGTCTCCAGCCTTGGGTGGCTCAGACCATGTATGAGGCTCACAGATAACATAGTGTAAGGGTTGCTTTAAAACTCACACACCAAATAAAGACATATATCATTTCTGAACAACAACAACAAAAGCAGACATAAAGCATCATGACACAATGCCATTTGCTGTGGGAACCATGGGAAGGCAGCTAAAATAGGAGCCATAAATCTGTCCCTTCTGGGGAGTCAAATACTATTCCAGGTGAGCAGATCACTCAGTGCTCCTCCCATGCAGTCTGATGTTTTATGCAGGAGGCAAATGATCCACCAAGGAAGATGTAATCTGCCAGGGCTGATGGCATTCAAAGTAGGTAAAGTGTGGGAAATACTGGTGGGTGAGCAACTGCCAAGGCCTGAGGCAGGAGCGGTTAAAGAATAGAAAGAGGTTATAAGGGAAGCACTGATGGTCAAGGTTAAAGGGGACAGTAGGTACTGATGTGCCATCCCTGGGGTCAAGATAATAACTCTGTCTTTTATCCCTCTGAGAAGGACAGAGTGAGTTCTGAGCCAAGGAGGGTCATGGTGTGACTTAAGACTTAACAACATCTCTCGAGAACCAGATGCAGGAGTCCAAGGGCATGAATATGTATGTATACATAAAGTTCAAGCCTTTGGAGCAGATGAATCGCACAGGTGAGAGATGCTGGGAGCTTGGCCTACAGTGATCATGGTGCAATAGGGAGCAAGCAGATTCAGGATATGTTTCAAAAGTGGAGCCACTGGACAGCCTTATATTAGAATCTAGGGCATGGGTAAGGGGAACCTTGCTATAATTCAGATCTGCAATGTCTTCCAAAGGTCCATTCGTAAAAACCTTAGATCCTTGGGTGCTGCTACTGGGAAGTGTTAAAAGTTCAAGAGATGAAATCTAAGTAGCCTACTACTTGAGTTGTGTCCTTGAGGGGTGGAGTCCCAGTTGTTGAAATTTGTGGCTTTTATTTTATTTTTATTACTGACTCTAATTAATTTTACTGTACTTAATACCTCTACCTCCCTTCCAACCCTTATTCCTTCCAACTCCCCAATACTAGGTGGGAGAGAAAGAAGGTTAGAGGGAAAGTGACAGAGGTCTCTTGAACTACCTCCTGCTGATCAGGGTTCTTTGGGGTAAGTACCAATCTCACTAGTCGCAGTATCCAAAAGCCCAGCAAACCAGCAACACCATACACTGAAAACCAGAAAACACAGCAACAGGATGAACCAGAAGCACTGCAGAGGAGCACCAGCAGGGAGAACAGCAACCTCTTCCTTATTCAGAGCAACCACCTACTTCTCCAGCTCTGGCTTTTTATACTCCTCTCTTGAGTCCTCGAAATTAACTTTCTCCAGCTGGCTAAGCCACACCCCTGCTAGTGCAAAAGGCACTTATAGTTTACAGGTATTGACAAACTCAAGCAGTTCCACACCTGGGATTAAAACAAAAATATTCTCATATCATAACTGGGTTTTTTAATGATGAACAATACTCTTACCACACCCAGTCCTTAAAGTCCTCTTTTCCACCTGTCTTATTTAGGGTTTCTTTTGCTGTGAAGAGACACCATGACCACAGCAACTCTCATAAAGGAAAACATTTAACTGGGGCTGGCTTACAGTTTCAGAGGTTTAGTCCATTATCATCATGGCGGGAAGCCTGGCAGCATGCAGGCAGACATGGTGCTAGGGAAGGAGCTGAGGATTGTACATCTTGATCTAGAGGCAGAAGGAGACTGTGAGCCACATTCAGCGTAGCTTGAGTGTATGAGACCTTAAAGCCCGCCCCCACAGTGATATATTTCTCCAACAGGGCCATACCTCCTAATAATGTCACTCCCTATGGGTTCATAGAGGCCATTTTATTCAAACCACCACACCACCCATGAAGTGCAGACATTTTACCTCCACCACATACGTATGTATGTTACCAAAAGGCCCAGAGCAAGCTGTGAGCCGAAATAAACCCCTCTCCTTCTTTGAAGCTAATCACCCCCAGGGTACCTGTTACAGTGATGGGTAGTTTGCTGGCACCAGGAACCGCAGTGGAGAAAGCACAGGCTGAGTATCTCTGCATCACTTACCACACTGGAAAACATGTGGCGTCCACTGTCGGTGTCCGTGAGAATGGGAAGGCCTCTTTGGGAAGGAAAGGGGCCACTCCTCAAGAAGATATCAAACTACCCCAGGACTAGTCTGTCCTAGGTCGCTCTCTGTTTCTGTGATAAACAGTACAACCAAAAGCAACTGGGGAGGATCTGTCCTAGATCGCTCTCTGTTTCTGTGATAAACAGTACAGCCAAAAGCAACTGGGGAGGAAGGGCTCTGTTTGCTTATAACTCACTTCATTACTGACAGAAGCCAAGCCAAGAACTCAAGGCAACAACTTAAGCAGAGACCACGGAAAAAAAACATGCTCACTGGCTGGCTAATGGCTTGCTAAGCAACACAGGACACCTGCCCCAGGGTGGCACCACAAACGGTGGAAGGAGCCCTCCCATATCAATCACTATCCAAGGGAAATGCCCCCACGGACATGTCCACAGTCCAATCTGATGGAGGCAATTCCTCAGCTGACATTCCCTCTTCTTAGATGATTCCAGCTTTGTCAAGTTGACAAAAAACTAACCAACACAGCAACTAACCCACTCTTGAGAATATATCCAAAAGGGAGTAAATTATATGAACTCAAAATAAAAAATCCATAGTAGGGTCACTCACAACACCCATTAGTTGGTAGATGAATAATGCAAATGTGGTTTATGAATTTGTTGCCTTTAGACTTCTACAAATGCAACAGAGGCCATGATATTAGGTAGTGTGAGTATGCAGGCCTTCTCCCACTCAGGGTTAGGGACTCAGATGTGTACACAAGATCTGCCTATCTCATGGCAGCTGAGTTTGCCATTTGCTCCCTGTGGCTGGGTAAAGGTTCCCATGGCAGGTAACGGGAGGAGCCAACATCACATCTCTCTGTGAAAGAGAAAAGAAAAGCTGGTTAGGCCTCAGGAGGATACCGTTCATCTTCCAGAATCAAGTTCTGGGGCACCAGAGAAAATGGTGGCCAAAGGACCCCGTTTACTTCATCTCAGCCCGAGGAGGGAACCCAAGTCTAGCGCCAAGTCACCACTTGGAGTCCAAAGGCGGCGGCGGTGGACAACCACTTTCCGCTCACCAAAACCTAACTTCATCCACTTGCAAGTTTGTTTCCTCATCTGTCCTCGTTAAGAAGGGGGAGGGAGGTATTTAGGAAGGAGCCTGGAGTGGAGGCAGAGGACACCTGGCAGGATGCCGGGGACATGGACTGGGAAATGGGGGACAACACAACTGCAGATGCAAGCGCTCCGGCGTCTGGCGACGGCAGCGGAAAGGCTTGGAGAAGGCAAAGGAACTGAGCCAAGAACTGGTTACAGCGATGGGAATGCGGGTAGGGAGCGACGTGCAGGGCAGGCCAAGGCAATTACGGCCCCAGAGTGAGAGCACGCGGCTCCAGCGCCGCCCACCGGGACAAACACAGATGCCCCCTGCACGGCCCACGCAGCTGCCTGGACACGGCCCCTTCCCTCCGCGGACGCCGCCCGCTGTCTGAAGGCGCCGCTCGGGCCGACAGGAGCAGGCCGGGTCTGGGCATGGAGGGCGCGGCGGGAGACCCGTACCGGCGGCCCGCGCGGCGCACGCAGTGGCTGCTGAGCGCCCTGGCTCACCACTACGGGCTGGACCGCGGGGTGGAGAACGAGATCGTGGTGCTGGCTACGGGTCTGGATCAATATCTGCAGGAGGTCTTCCACCACCTGGACTGCCGGGGCGCCGGCCGCCTGCCGCGGGCCGACTTCCGCGCGCTCTGCACGGTCCTGGGGCTGAACGCCGACTGGGAGGCGGCCGCCGAGGACGCCAACCCCGCGGAGGCGGCCGCTAAAGACGAGGCAGCTGGAATGGTGGCCGGTGGGGAGGCGGACGCCAGGGAAGAGGCGCTCCTGGCTCTGCGCGCCGACCCCCCTGAGCTCACCTTCCGCCAGTTCCACGCGCGCCTCTGCGGCTACTTCAGTACCCGAGCAGGACCCCGGCTGCCCCGCGGAGCTCTCAGCGAGCACATCGAGACGCAGATCCGCCTCCGCCGCCCGCGCCGCCGCCGCCGCCGCCGCCGGCCTGGCTCACCGAGCCGGCACGCCGGTGGCGCCTATGGCGAGCGCGTGGCACATCTGGAAGAGGAAAACAGTAGCCTACGCGAGCTGGTGGAGGACCTTCGTGCTGCGCTGCAGAGCAGTGACGCGCGCTGCCTGGCCCTTCAGGTGCGCGGGACGCCGTGGGTGGAGACATGGGCACTCCACCTTGGCCCACTCCCTCCTGTGTTGGCCCTCTCCGTTCCCCACTCCACCCCCTTCATCCCAACTTCCACCCCAATTGTCATTGCTTAAGACCCCAACTTTCCACTCGCCCCAGTCCCTTCTAAACCGAGAAGGAGCCTGTTTTGGCGGTCACGTTTTCGATGGGGTCGGCAAGCATCCTTCTCCGGGGAGGTTTAGGAAAAACAAAGATGATCGCCCTTTCCCCAAGTCAGAGAAACCTACGGAATCCCTCAGCGCCAGGCCTCTTCCAGGCCCAGCGAGAAGCACGTAGAATGGCTAACACTGAGGGCCTGGCCACTCTGAGCTACCGAGGTGGAACCATTGAGTGGACTGCAGATTCAGCCTGGCTTCTGAGATCAGTCAGCAAACCCTTGAGCTCCGAGCACAGCTTGGTGCTGAAGCCAACCAAAGGAGAAAAGGGCCCCTAGATGCTGCAGAGTACAGTTAGGTGCCAAGGCGGCCTCCTTGGCTCCTATGTGTGGCAGGGAGCTTTAGACCGGGCAGAGGGAACCCTCGAAGCACGCAGAGTCGGGGGGGGGGGTGGAGCGCTAAAAGACTGAGACACTTTACGCTCAAGTGTCCCCTGGGCACATTGTGCCAGCTTCCTCTGTGCTTTGGAACACTGTAGTAAACAAGACAGGCCACCTCCATTTCCAAGTTCTATCTCGCCCACAGACTTCGGGAAGGGCAGAAACATCAGTCTGCTATTTAAGCTGTGCCAGGAGTCCAGAGAATTAGGAGCAGCGTACATTGGATGCAGGAGTTAGGCCTAGAAATCACAATTTTGGGGAATTACTGTCAGCATACAAAGAACAGATTGCGGACTCCCTGTCCCAGCTTTCCTCGTGTAGGGGTGGGAGGTGGCGGATACTGCACACAGTGCATTGCCCGCTCGTGCCCGCTGTTCAATGAGCAGTTGGTGTAAGGGGTCGCCCCCGTGGACTCCCGCAGTGGGCACTCATTTTGGCTTCCCGCGGGCAGGTCGGCCTCTGGAAGAGCCAGTCGGACCTCCCGGAGGCGGCGGCGCACGAGCTGCAGCGAGCGCAGGGTGCGCTGGCAGAGGCGGAGGCGCGCGCCCGGCGGCTGCAGCGCGGACAGGTGGAGGTGCGACTGCGCACCGAGGAGGCTCGGCAGGCGGTGAGGCGCAGCTTGCACCGGGTGCGGGAGCTGGAGGCGCTGGCGCGGCGCGTCCCTCGCATGCAGCGCCAAGTGCAGCGACTGGAGGCAGAGCTTAGACGTTACAGGTGAGCCGGGAGCAGCCACTGGCGCGGAAGAGATAGGGCGGGTCCTGTTCTCCAAACCTAAGCATGCAAACCCGCTGCGCGCTCTAGTATTTATTCCTGTCTTCAACCCTTCATAGGATGATCCTCCCATTTCTTAAGTCATTGTGGATTCCATTACCACTCGTCAGTCCATCCATCTGCCCATCGATCCGTTCACTTTCCTGTTCATCCACGAAATCCTTTTACTTGTTACCCATAGATTGCAATCATGTGATTTTCATTCTTAGCTCTTCAATTTGATCCTGATTGTCACTGATTGCGCGCTGCATACAGGCCCTGAGCAAAAGCACTTTATGGGCTTGCTTCAGTTAACCTTAGCACAGTCCAATGAAGAGGGCCCTGTTATGACCCCATTCTTCAGATGAGGAAACAGATTTAGAGTGACCTTTTGTGCTAGCTGGACTGGGGCAGGAAGCTAGACTTGGGACCAGGTACCGATCCTTAGCAGGTCACCAGCTTTCTTTCCTCCAGCCTGTTGCTCTTGGGTGAGGCTGACTGGAGTCTTTGCAGAACAGAATGACTGTGAAGCTCTGACTGGCTGTGCTAGGTACTCGTCTTTTTCACGTGGCAGAGCAGGCTTGACCCCCTGACCTGCACAGCAGCTGAGACCTTCCCTGTGCCACTGTCTACCTGGTGAGGGATTTGCCTCTGAACAGAACAGACTGAAATCCCTGTCCTGGGCTGCAGTCAGGGAGCATGAGACCTCCACAGGGACAGATGTGAGGCAGAAGGCAGGACAAATGCTAGAGCTAGGGGTAGGTGTGTTCCTGCTGCAGACTTAGCCTGTCCCCCTACCCCAGAAGTGGGAGCTAAAAGCTGAGAAAATGGGAACAATATGGGCAGAGCCCTCAAGGCCACCATAGCAGATTCCAGAAACTAAACAGAAGTCAGCATAGCTGGAGAAATACAGCTGGAGAAGTGAGGAAAAGGCCAGACATCTAGAGCCAGGAAGGTAGCACAACCTTTATCTATTCCTTAGAGAACATGAAACCTTGGGAACGTTTCAAGCCAGGATGACCCAAGCAGATTGCATTTCAAAAAAACAACTACCCCAGTTCCAGCTGTGGCAGGACAGAGAGGAGAGGCAAAGAACAGGAGACAGCTTAGAGGAGCCTGTGAGGACAGTTCTCCCCTGAGAGAGGGTAATCTGACCAAGGCCAGGGGAGGACAGCCCCAAGGGGTGGCTTTGAACTTATGTCCTCAGAGGAGGGGCCTCATCCTTGACTTCTGAGGCACACACAGCTGGGAGAGGCTGACCCTGGCCAGCCTCCTGCAGCTCCAAATGTTTGCATAGTTGCTTCCTGTTTGCATAGCTGATGGGCTACAGATCAGAGCTGGTCCACATAAGGTCCATGTCCATGAGGAGAAACAAATGGTCTCCTTCATTTTGCCTTAAAGTCACCATGACTTTATTTATGCATTAAGACAACTACAACATTAAGAAAGGGCTTTACAGTAGAGTAAGTAAATTCATTGCAGCACTTGATCCTCAAGACTACTGTGCAGGATGGAGGTCTCAATCCTCATTTTACAGACCATGGAAAAGAATGTGAGGCCATGAGAAGTTAAACATACCTGAGGTTATACAGCCAGAAAGTAGAAAAGTGGGGTCTGCCTTCCCCACAGCCAGTGTTCCCCTTTCTGCTCCATGTCCGTCGTTGTTGCTGCTGCTTTCTTGATCACTAGATGGCTACAAGGCCAACGCATCTTGCATCTACCATTCAGGCCCAAGAACTGGCAACATTGGAAGAAGGACATGCTCTCCCAGGGAGCCTGTGCCTTCGAATTCAGAACTTGAACTTGGATCTCACCGGCAAGAACTGCGTCATGTTCTGTGACACCCACAATGGTGTCTGAGGGTACTGGTGAGCCCCAAATACAATGAGAGTCACATGATGTCACCTTGAAGGAATGGCTCAGGAGGCAGACCTTCTCTGCTCATCTTCGTTAGCCAAAGCCAGCAGGCAGTGGACCAACTTTTGCCAAAGTTTTCAGCCTTTGAAGAAAGGGGAAGAAGCAGAATAGCCACAGGCGCTAAAGCGTCAACTGATGCCAAGCGCCCTTCCCATGTCAGGGCATCGAACTCAAAGCCAACCTGACGATCATTCTCACTGAATCACAGACGAGAAAGCCAGGCCAGTGAGGTGCTAGCAGGACCCAGAAAGTAACAGGCAGGATGGAAACGCCACCTTCACAGCCCATGCCACACCACTAAATTGGCTCCGATAAAAAGATGCACAGTCCTCTTGGGTTTGCCCACTATGGTTATCCCCGACCAAACATTCACAGGATGTTTTACAAGCTGGAGGGTGTGTTACTCGGGCTCTGTGTGGAAAGGTTTATTTTGGATCATGGTTTCAGATGTTTCTGTCTTGGTCCTTGGGTCCACTAATTCTGGGCAGCAGTAGCATATAGCAAAAGCTACTCACCACCAAGAAGCAGAGAGGAAGGAATATAAAGGAGCCAGATTCAGCTACCAGTCACAGGGTCATGCTCCAGTGCCCCCTTTCCTGGAACCAGGCCACCACCTCTCAATAATGCCTCCATATTATGAATCCATCAAGGGGTTAATATATTGATTATGTCAGAGCTCTCAAGATCCCGCATCTTCCCAAAGCTCATCATCTAGCAGCTCAGACTCCAACAGATGAGCTTGTGGGGGGCACTTCTTATTCAAACCACAATAGAAAGACCAGCTACACACCACCTCTGTTTCTGCATTGTCAGGCACTTAGATGTCCCTGAAGGTTAAGCTGACCTTTCCTCCTTTGTGCTAGACTAGGCTCTGCACCCAGAAGGGACAAATGGGAGGAAGGGGCACACTGCAAACATAAGCCTTCCCTGCCCTCCTAGCTGACACCATGCTAACGTGTCCCAAGCACTCTGAAAGTCTGCCTTGGGGGCAGCATGAAGCCATGTGAAATGACCTGACTTCTTGTTCTAGTTTTCAAAGAATGTTCCCTCTGGTGCTGATTAAGGATTCTCTAAGGATGCCGGGCAGTGGTGGCGCACACCTTTAATCCCAGCACTTGGGAGGCAGAGGCAGGCAGATCTTTGCGAGTTCGAGGCCAGCCTGGTCTACAAAGTGAGTCCAGGACATCCAGGGCTTACACAGAGAAACCCTGTCTCGAAAAACCAAAAAAAAAAAAAAGGATGCTCTAAGGGTGGAACCTTGCAACTAAGGGTCCTGATGGCTTTATTAAAACACAGATCAAGAACCCAGCTGAATCAGAACTCAGATTGTCCCCAGCTGTAAGCCAGACTCTGCCACTTCCCTTCAGTGACAGCCCGACTTCCCATCTCTAGGACTTCTGTTTACTTCGTTTTCAAATCAAGCTTCCGTTTTCAGTCTGCTCTGTCCTGTGTTGTAGGTTCCACCCAATCCTCACTAATTTTTAGACAGCATCAGTCTTTTGTTAAACACGGCCTCTCTATGTGCCATATCCCATCAATGGAGGCCAATGATACCCAGAAAAGGCTGTGTCTGTGCAGAACACATTTCCGTAGAGCTACTGTTTCTATACTACACGGAGTCACGGCCATGCACACAGCATTAACATCATGCCAAGTGTTATCAGCTCTGCAGAGATGACTTAAAGTATGTGACGCGTGATGGTTCTGTGCAAATTACAGCGTCATTGTGTACAAGAGGTTGAGCATCCGAGGGTTTTGGTGTCCGTGGGAGGTCCAGGAGCCATTCTTCTTCAGACTCTGACAGGCGACCAGACTTACTTTTTGGATTGCTGTCCTGTCTAAGTTTCCACCAGTGTTTTATATCTGCTGTCTCTCTTCTGATGGTGAGTTCCTGGTACGCCATGCAACTTTTTGCTGTAAGTCTATCTATGGCAAAGCTGTGGCCCGTGATAGTCCCATACAGATGCAGGGTTTTGGAGTTCTCTCTCTCCCCTGTCTTCACCACAGCCAAGTTCTATGTGAAACACTTTAAAATGAGTTTCTTAGAACTGAGTTTCCCCACTCTGGTCTTAGAAGAGATTAAGCTCCGTACCTTGGGATAAAGCCCCCAGGCCTGGGAGTGGAATTTCCATCATCTTATGTCATTTGAATTCTGACTGATGCAGGAGACTCTTGCTGACTCAGCTTGTCTGTTGTATTTCGCCCTTGTGAGCATCTCCTGCTCCTCACATGCAGTAGAGGCTTCTTCTTGCTTCTGACTTTCCTTTGTTCTTTTACATGCTGTATTTTACCGGGGATATCTGTTGTTTGTAGATGGAAGGGACTTTCCTTCATGCTCCAAGCCGCCACCTTGCTCACCAACCTAAAGAAATACAGCAAATACTTACACAATTGGAGACATTCACTTATTGATTAAGCCATACTTTATAAGCATGTTCCATGGAGCAAGACCTGTGCCAAATCCCTGGAGGATACAGAGATGGAATATAAACATTCACCATTCTCAGATGATCTCCTGCCTCAGGAAGCAGGTCCTAGTCACATAATGTCTCATGTTCAGAGGAGCCACAAAGCGGCCACTGGTACCTGCAGATTTGTAAGATTCCCAAGTCAGACAGAAGTCCCCAGGTATAAAAGGGTCTTCTTAGGGATATAGAAATATCCAGGAGCCCACCTGGCCCAGCCCCTTCCTGCTGAGACCAGCAATCCTCCCAAGGGGACGCCATCATAGCTATACAGCTCCAGTCTCCAAAGCTAGCCTTTCTCCCATCCTGCCTCATATGAGCCGAGTCTTAGCTGCTTTCTCCAGTCCCACAAGGCAGTCCACCTGGGCCTAGCAAAGGTTTTTGCCTCCGAGACTGTACTGATGAGGAGAGGAAGAGAACATTGCAGTAAGAAACAGCAACGCTAGGAACATTCGTGCCGCCATTCGTAAAATATCCTTCAGCCCTGCCTGGTCAATGTGCTTCACTGACACCCAGCTACACACAGCCATGCATACCCTCCTCACTCCTGTTTTCTCTTTTCATTCCTTTCTATCAGCCAGTTCTCTTGGATAAATGCAAGAAAGCTTAACTCAAACTGACTTGTGAAAACAAAGTCAATTCTTAGAGCCAAAAAGCCTAGGTGTGTCCAGCATCAGGTGTGGCAGAATCCAGGTGCCCAAGAAATGCCACCAATCTGCTGAGGACTGGCGTCATTTTCAAGCAAGTTCTCTCCCGTCACCATGCAGAGTGCCACAGTCTGACACCTTGCCTGAGCATCCCATAGAAGTCCAGAACTGAGCCTCTGTGCCACCTTGGAAACATGTCCCACCTTGAATCCATCTTGCAAGCCAGGATAATTTGATGCTGTCACTAGCCATGCCTTAGTCATATGCTCACAGGAACCACAGCAAGGCCTGCTGTCCTCTGGGGCTGGGACCTTCACAAAGAGGACCATGAGGGAGCGTGGACCCGTACAAACACCACAAAGCCTCATCAGCTCTTGATCTCACAGCACAAATCATCATTCCTATCTCAGGAGCAGCCCCACCTGGGACTCCTCAAGGCTCTGGACAGGGAAGCCCAGGGAGGGACCTGGTTGGACATAGCCCATGTTTGTACCTATGCCAGGATTCCTGTCTACAAATGCACTGAGAGTAGTTGATTTTGTTGTTGTTTTGTTTTTTTGAGACAGAGTTTCTCTGTGTAGTCCTGGATGTCCTGGAACTCACTCTGTAGACCAGGCTGGGTATGAACTCAGAGATCCGCCTGCCTCTGCTTCCCAAATGCTGGGATTAAAGGCGAGTGCCACCATGCCCTGCCATTACAGACAGTTTTGAACTGCCATATGGGTGCTAGGATTTGAACCCAGGTCCTTTGGAAGAGAAGCCAGTGCTCTTAACTGCTGAGCCATCTCTCTAGTCCTACTGAGGGTAGTAGAGAGGACTCTGTCCCCAACGATCTGTGCTCAGTGCTTGTTACTGAGGGTGGGCAGACATGCCATTGTCCCTTCCCCAAACTGTTCCCTCCAAGGAAGCAGCAGGCTTGGTGCTCTGTGACCCAGACCACCAGGCCTGACAACACAGCCTGATGGCATAAACAGTGAGAGTTGGCAGGAACATGCGGATGGGTGCTAGGCTCAGAAATGCCTCAGAAGCTTGAGCACAGCCCCTCCAGAGTGGCCTGGAGGCCTGAAGGGCAGCACTGCCTCCCTCCAGGAAGGGTCATTCTTGCTCAGGGTGTGAAATCTCTGGTGTGTTTGTAGCTTTTCTGTGTCTTGCAGCCTCCCCTGCCCTGCAGCCAGCTGTCAGAATACCTGGCTAGGAACTTAGAGCCAATAAAAAAATGCAGAGCCCCCTTTGACTCCTGACCACTGAGTAGGGCCCAGGGGCTGGCCTGGCCTCTGTGACTTTATTGTCAGGAGGATAAAAAGGCCAGGAAAGGAGAGAGATCAAGGACAGTTTAGCCTGCAGACCACCATGAAAGGCACACAAAGGAGGCCATTCAAGGGTTACCTCCTTTCTTCTCACCCACGGCAGCAGCCATGCCAGACCTGGAAGCCACAGTCAGCTAGTCAGAAAGACAGAGAAAAGGATAAGCCAGGGCCCAGGGCATCTGTCCTATTGTCCTTTGAGGCCATGTGGGTGGCTGCTAGTAGGAACAGAGGCCCTTCTTTCAGGGACAATGGAACAAGCCCAAAGCAGAGACAAGCTGGGGAGAGGGCTCAGAGGCCTAGATCTCAGCTTTTTCCAGGTGGTATGTGGGACCCAGAGGTGTTTCTCCCCCTGTGAGCCCAAGTTCCTCATCTATTAAGTGGGGAAACTTCCGTTTCTTCATCTTGGCATGCATGCTGTGTGGGGAGGGAAGAGGCAGGGCTGAGCTGTGGAGTGTGACCCTCAGGAAGACATTCTTGCTTCCAGGAGCCTCAGTCTCCTTATCTGTAAAATGAGACAATGAGAACAGTCCTAACATGCACTTCTGAGTGTTTCTGCCAGGATGCTGGGCAAATTGCATGGCAGATCACCCTAAAACCCCATTTTACCTGTTTACCTGTATCCAGGCCCTGTCTCCAGCAACCACAATTCAGTGTTTAAATCTGGGGATACCTTGCCCACTACAGGTGGCTCTTCTATGAGGTAATGCTGACATTCAGACTGTATGTCGCTCAGGTCCTTCAGTCTGGGACAGAGAGACCCACTGCAGAACAGAGGGCTGGCATGAGGTCAGAGTACCATATGCAGAGGAACCTGACCTTGATGAGAATAAGCCACACGAGTTGGAGAGGGGAGTAGGCTGGAAGCCCCAGATGCTGCCTTGTGGTTCTCCCTGAAGCCCGGGTTCAGCCCTATCTCAGCTCTGCCTGTTCCTATTCTGCCAATCCTAGCCCAGCACTGTTCCCAGTTCCCTTCGAGCCAGTGGTCACACACTCAGGGACAGGGTGGCCTTCTGAGCTGGACAGCTTCCCTAATCACAGCCTCTGGGGCCTATCTACTATAGCATCCATCGCTCCAAGTGATCTGACCTCTGGCCTGAGTTCTGCCAGGGCCTACTGCATTGTGTCTACCAACCCACTAATCCTTTGAGTCCACCACAGCCATCTGCAGCCCCTAGGTCAGTCTTCAGTGACCATCACAGGTCTCAGCCAGATTCCTCATCCCACTAAAGAAGTTCCCTGCTGTCCCCACAGCCTATCCTTCCCATCGTCCCTTTGTTTTGTGACAACTCCCTAGAGCCATAAGCCATAATGTCTGGGTCCATTCCTGCTAAAGACAGAGATGCCTCACAATATGTTGTGGGACCAGCTAGAGGGCCACAGGCTCCCAGAGAGCCAGAGACTGCCCAGCAGAGATACCCAGAAGACCCCTGGGCTGCCTTCTTCATGATTTATTTTCCACTTCTCCCTGGCAGCAGCTCTGGCTCTTCCTGCTGTTGTTCTCTTGTTTTCACATGCTAGTCTCAACTTCCGGGAGGCCTCTCAGCTCCGGAAATACCTCGCAGCAAAGGAAGCCACGGTGTAGAACCCCCAGGACCTCCAGGGAAGACTGTGACCTGCATATCTACACCAGTCTGGTATGGGGATACCTGCCACCTGAGTGTCACATCAGCCTTATGGCTTCATGAAGTTTCCAAAGTACAGGTGGCTCCAAAGGCTGAAGGTTGAGAAATGCACCTGTGACACTGTTCTACCATACCAGAAGAGGCCAAAATCAAAGTGGGATTGTTTCCATACCTCCACCTTGGCTTTGGTGTGACACCATAATGTGGCCCTTGAGTCCAGCCACAGGTTGCAGTGGTTGCTGTGGGAGCACCTACAGATGTTTTAGGACAGTCTTCCCTTGCTTTCAGAAAGAAGACATGATGCTGAACCCAGGAGACCTCAGAAGCAAAGTTGAGGTTTCTGAATGACAGGGGGCTCAGGCAATGGACGTAGCCACCTGTGCCATACTGTGAACTCGTGAACTCCAGGCTTCTTTCACCTCTCCCTTTCAGTAGATCTCAGCCTTGATTGGCAGGTCCCCATACTCCCAAGACCTCCTCCTGGAAAGAAAGCCTTGCCACAGACACGGTATGAATAAATGATGGATTGCTAAAGGTTTCTTACCCTTTCTGACTAGAGTCTGGTTCTATGTAACTGAGGTGGGTTGTAAGTGGACTTTTACTACTTTGCAGGTTCTTTCTCCCACCTTTTATCTCCCCGGTTTTACTCCCTATCACTAGGTAGGAGAAAAAGGAGGATAGAGGGGAGAGAGAAAGATTCCTGAATGTAACTTTCTTCTTGTTTTTTCTTTGAGCACAACTACTAACAAACCACAACCAACCTTCCCCCCACTGACTTGTCAACAGATACCCACCCTGCCTCTCGAGGCCCTCAAATTTATAGACCCTCTGAAAAGTTCCTAGAATTCCAAACGTCACACAGTTGCAGAAACTATCTGCAGCTGGCAAAACCACACTTCTGCTAGAGCACGAGGGAAATCCTAGTCAGCTGCTGCAGACAGTCCAAAGCAGCCCCACGTCCCCACACCTGGGATTAAAACGAAAACAGAATCTTATAATATTTCCCTGTTTTTAAAGAAACCAAAAATTCCAGAATTCTCAGTACAGTGTGTGCAAGTGTCATGGATACAGGACACAGCCAGCGATCCTGAGCGCCAGCTGTGTGTGAGGCACCAGAGTTCTTATCTATACACAACCTCGTTTCACCCGGAGCAGTGCTGTAAGTGGTTTTGTAATGATAATACTTCCAGCTGCAAGTCTCCAGTTGCAAGTCATACAAACCCAACTCATAACAATTTAAAAGGTAGCACCTCTGACCTCAAATACAAAGTTGAGGGGAGAGCGGCTCTAACAACTGAGAAATATCATCAGAAACACACTTCTCCATGTTCCTTAATTCATCAGCCATCTTCCCTGTAAGATGACCAAGGATTCCAGTGACTGTAACTCCCCATAGCCTTCAGGGTATCTTTCTGCCCCAGTTGGTGGATATTTTATCCATGGGCCTCAGGCAGCCCTGGGCAAATTTTAGCCTGGGAGCAAAGGTAAGGAGGACATTACTGTTGGGTGATTAAATGTGTTCTGCTCAGACAAGCATGGCAGAGAGGGCAGAAAAAAAATCACATACCTCATCAAGACAGAACCTAGCTCCATGCTAGCTTGGGACAATCTACTAAGAATCTTTTTTTTTTTTTAATTTTTAATGATGGAAAGAAGCTTCAAAGGGGACATTTCACACGTGAAAAATTTCACAAAATTCTAAGTGTTTGTGAAAATTGTCTTAGAACACAGTCATGTTTGTCCTTTGAGTTCTGTGGCTGCTTTTGTGTTTCAAAGACCATGTGTGTGAAAAAGTCTGAAATATTTTCAGAAAAAGTTTGTCAATTGCTGAATTAAATGCCAGCACCTGGCAGGGGACTTACCCAGTATGTGCAGGCCCTGGGATGCACACATACATGACCACGCCCTCATGACTAGTTTACTGCCTTGGTGTTGTCACCTTTGCCATTGGGGCACCTGTGTGTCCTGAGTAGGAAAGCTGGATGGGCTAGGAATGGGCTTTGTACCACTCTTCCCAGGCCCCTTCCTCCTGTGATACCACTGGTCACTAGTCACACACACACCCTCAGTTTCATTGTCCATGGATTCAGTCACGAGTGGTCAATCACAATCTGAAAAATGGAAAAATGCCAGAAATAAGCAGTTCATAAACTTTACATTGCATGGGCTGGTGAGATGGCTCAGTGGTTAAGAGCACTGGCTGCTCTTCCAGAGGACCTGGGTTCAATTCCCAGCACCCACATGGCAACTCACAACTGTCTGTAACTCTAGTTCCTGGGGACCTGACGCCCTCACACAGACATACATGTAGCCAAAGCAGTAATGCACATAAAACAAAAATAAATTATTTTTTTTTAAAAACTTCACATTGCACATTGCTCTGGAGAGTGCGTAGGATCCATGCTGTCCTTCTGTCAGCGCTTTGTGCCCATACTCAGCCTCTAGGCACTGCACAACTATCTTCATTGGTTGATGTTGGTTAGTTTTCTGTCCACTTGACACAAGCTAGACCACCTGGGAAGAGGATCCTAGTCGATTGAGAAAATGCACCTACCAGATGTCTGTACGGCATTTTCTTGATTAATGATTGATATGGAAGAGTCTAGCTCTCTCTATATGGCTCCACCCCTGGGCACGTGATCCTAAGTTATATAGGAAAACAAACTGAGCAAGCCATGGGGAACAAGCCAGTAAGCAGCGTTCCCTCGTGGCCTCTGCTTCAGTTCCAGCCCTGGCTTCCCTCCATGATGGACTTGTGACCTGAGACTTGTAAGATGAAATGAACCCTTCCACCTCCATCTTGCTTTTGGTCATGGTCTTTATCACAGCAATGGAGACCTAAGACAGGGCTTATTTTACCTGATGTAGTAACTAGTCCAGCGTGATGTGAATCATTGCTTTTGACCTCTTACTGTACCAGGTTTATAAAATATACCTTCTCACTGGTCTGCAGGGGAGGAAAATGCACAGCAAGCTAGCAGTTGCAGGCATCTATGAGTCATGATGAGGACTTCCCCCTCAAATGAAGGACTCTGCCTTCCCCTTGTGTGTGTTCCAGAAACCATGTGTTTTCCACTTGCATAGTTGGTAATGTGTACCCTCATGGTTCCTCCTCCTGGCTCTTCAACTGCTCAGTGCTCGGTTTCAGACCATGTCTCCTGGTCCCTCAACTCACCACTTCCCCCCACACAGTCCCCCACCCATCCCAGAGGGAGCCACCTCCTCCTGAGATGACATTAAGTGAGCATCATTCTATATGCTTCAGGAAGCCTGATATGACAACACCCAAGACTATCTGCTGGGTCGTGGGTGGGGAGGATGCTCATGCCCTCTGATCAAGAAACACAGGGCAGTTTGTGGCGTGCCATGATGTGATCAAGTTCTCTTGCTTTCTTCCGCTTTTGAAGTGAGTTGTCTACCATGGGTCACAAATCCATTCACTGTATGTTTTTCTGTTTACTTTTCCTTCACACTTAGATCTTGAGTCCACCCTAAGCCTTCCCTTTGAGGGGTGTCAACAGGGGCCACCCCGGTTTTCTCTATATGGCAAGGAGCGCTGTCTTCAATCATGTCTGACTTAGAAGCCCAATCAGGCTTTGCATCAGTTCCTCCTGTTAGTTTCATCATTAGTCAAATAATTCTTCCCAAAATTTGGAGCTTTCATAGTTTGTTTTCTGTTGTCATAACAAAATACCCAAGGCTGGTGAGTTTATAGAGAACAGAGGCTCACTTGGCTTGGGAGTCCCCAGAATATGATGTCAGCATCTGGCAAGGCCCTCACACTCCAGCAAGGTTACCCAGGCATCGCATGGTAAGCTTGGTGCCATCGACTGTTCTAACAAAGTCACTGGCACCCCCATGGGGACCCACCCACACGATCCCATCTCATTCTAACCTCCTCCCAGGACTCTGTCTCCAAATACTGCCATATCTTGATATGGGAATTAAGTTCTCAACACATTCAAACCACAGCAGAGATGGTGTGAAGACTCTCAATTGTATATTTTGTGTTTATATGAAGAACAGAGTCCTGATCATTGCCGAAAAACAGGCTTTTTACCACACCAGCATAACAGTAAACTGAACTCATATTCCACAAGTGGGAATTACAGTTCTGGGAGAAATGACCATAAACTTGTGGCTTACCTTTTAGCCTCTGTTTTAGACCCAGGTCATAACAGGACTTGCCGGCCTGGGAGGAGCTAGGAGTTTCCTCTCTCTCTCTCTGTGTTCTCCAAAGTGGTAACAGAGCCATGTGCGACAACTGAGCACTTAGAATGTGGCCAGTGTGGTAGGGTGGCTAAAGAAATGGGTTTGTATCTTTGCTTAATTTCAATTATTCTACACTTGATCTTAGCCAAAATTTCAATTATTGTAAACTTAAATAGCTACCTCTGACTAGTGGCTGCTGTACCGCACAGTGTAGATCAGATTTAAACGGTGGGGCCAATGCTAACAGAATAAGAGATGGAGAAGACCCAGTGAACAGGAAGGAAGCTGTGAGGAAGTGTGGGAGTTAGTGTTTGTTGAGTACCAACTGTGTGTCAAGTCCATACAGTGCCTGCTCAGCCCTGACCCCTATTCCATGAGCTGGGGTAACTAACCATCTTCCTTTAAGATGACAAGCAAGCCCTCACACTAGCCCACAGTAGAGCAGATACGAGCTAAAACCAGTATCATGAGGGATCCCACAGAAAAAGGCAGGATAGTGGCAGGCTGTGTGCAGAGACTGCACCTTCCCAGGACAGACACAGCCTTATGGAAAACCCCTTGAGCCTGTGAACATGATATCACCAACATGAAACTGTTATGACCAGGCCCAGGCCGGCCAGGAAGAATCAAGGCCAAGATCAGGGAGCAATCAGGGACAAGGAGAAGCTGTCTACACAAGGCCACTTTGGAGGTTTGTGGGAGAATGACTAGAGATAGGGCTTCTCACACCCAGAGTCCCGCTAGGAAAATGAGTCTCTGGACCCCACTCCTACACGGCTTCCCCATGGCCAGGTGGATGTTTGTGCGTGAAACATTTCCACTGTATTGATCTAAGATCAGAGCTGAACTCTGCTTGGTGAGTGAACAATTTTCTGCATAGTTATAATATGCCAAGAATTTTTGCAAGAACACAAGGCTGTGTGAGCTGAGGTACTGTGTTTTGTTTGGAATTCCCCCAATTGTTGCTCATCATTTCCCAACCACATCACAGAGGGCGGAAGCTGCGTCCTTACCTCTCAGGGACACTGTGACTCCTGACACTTGAGTCTCCATGACTCTGTGTGTCTATCTATCTGCCTATCTTTCTATCTGAATATATTTTCTTAGCCTGGGTTTCAAATTTTCAGATATGCGAAGGACACCAACAACACCCAAGTAAATAACACCCTGGGCCTTTTAAATTCAGGCTCACCCATGATGTGTAGTTTCGAGTGTCTGAAAACTTCATTATATCTGAGTGTTTCACACTCAATTTGTAATATAAAATTATTTTCCCCTATTTAAGTTACTGTTACAGCATCATTACATTAATCTTCTGAAATAAAAAGTGGGCTATTTATCCAGTTTGCTTTTAGAGTCGAGCAGAGAAATGCTCTACAATGTCTTTGTTGGTCATGACAACAAAGTACCTACAAAACAGTTGAGGTTGAGCTGGGTTGGGGTAGAGCATGGACTCAGCACAGGTGAGGCCCTCTGTCTAATCTTAAGCACAGAGAGACGGGGGAGGGGTTATTTGGCTCATGGTTATGGTGTCCATGTCCATGGTTTGTTCCCTGTGCTGTTAGGGGCCTGTATTGAGAAACTAACCACTTTTTAGCTTTTGTTTTAGCTCCATGCCCATGACTGGGCTGTGCTGTCTGACTGAGATGAGGTAGAAGTTTCCTCTCTGTGTGTGTGTGCTCTTCAAAGTGGTACCAGAGCCACATGTGGCTATTCCAAGCACTTGGAATGTGGCCAATGTGGAAGGGTGGTTAAAGAAATTAATTTGTAGCTTTGCTTATGGGTGGGGGGACAAAACTACTCACCTCCTGGACTGGGAAGCAAAGGAGGAAAGGACAGGAGCCCAATAATGCCATCCCCAGGAGCACATCCCAAATTACTTTATCCCATGAGGCCCTACCTCCTATAAGGCTGCATCACCTCCCAGTAACACGAAGCTGGCACCAAGTCTTCAGCACATGGGCCTCTAGGGAACATTCCAGATCAACCCAAAGCAGCACTGTGGCTCCAGACTGCTGCAGCCGAGATACTCTGCTCTCCGTGCAGAGGAAGCCTGTCTGGGAAGAGCCCTGTTCTAATGATGCTCCAAACTGCTTGTCACTAGTATTTGAGCATTCCTTAGCCTCCAGACTCCTCCAAGGCCTGAGCCATGTCTGCCGTATGTGTGTGGTCCCTGTTACTTAATTACTGTTTTCCTTTAAGTTGACTCCCCCCTTTTAGTTTTTTTCTCTCCCTCTTTTTGCAGTGCTGGCATGGAACCCAGATCCTCACACATACTAGACAAGCTCTACCCCTGGCTACACCTCCAGCCCAGCTTAAAGAACTTTAAAAGCAATTCATATCACTATTATAAATTTTAAAAGATAATAAAATAAGTAAAACTAGCATGCGCACTGTTTTTAGGAGACATTGAATTAAGTGCTTAGCTGGATATACACAGTCTCCCCATTCCTCTGTGTGCCCCCTAAACTCATCCCAAACATCAGTGAAGGCAAGCACTTCATTATTTCATTTCACCATGGGACCCCACACACACACACCCCAGTGTCCAACCCCTGGTAGAGCCCCATCGTTATTCACTGGTACACAAATGGGAAAATGAAAGAGAGAGCTCAGAAGGCCATGAGGGAGCTGTAGGGTTCTCAGCAAAGCCATGGTCCTGCAGGGTAGTGGCAGCTCCTAAGGCCTCTCGGCATCACAGAACCAAGAAAGGAGTCTGTCAGAGGAACCCAGGAGCTTCTAGGATGGAAGGGAGAAAATGCAACATCTGGCTCCTGTCAGACTGTGCACGCTCCTAGGCTGGCAGCCAGATGTGGCCATGGGGTACAACATGGGAGCTAGCACAGGCTCACTGGAGGTCCAGGAGGGTGAGGGTGTGGCCGACTGGAGGGAACACACACACACACACACACAGAGGACTTGGGTCTGAGGAAGAGTGATAGGCACCAGAGTTCATTCTGGTCCATCTAGCTAATCCATCTAGCCACTGGGGAGGCTCCAACAAGGCCTTCAGGACCACGGGCATCCTGAAATCTTCCAGAAACACCCTCACTCCCCTGAGGATCCAAAGAGAATGGTACCCAGTGAAGTAGGGGTCCCCCTAGAGAACACAGGCCAGGGAAGTATAACATGTCTCCTGGTGACATAACACGGGGACCTACAGCACCCATGTCAACCACAGAGGATTACTCAGTTAAATCCAAGTTAGCAGACCAGAGTCACATGGGACCCTCCAAAAATGGTTTTTACTCTGTGGCCAACCTGAGGTTCTTGGAAAATTCCTAAGTTTGTCCTTACCTTACTCCCTTACCATGACCCTGCCTCAGGGGTTTCCTCTTCCAAAAATCCATGTATGTGACCTATAGTAGTCCCCTGAAGCTGCTAACGACTAGGCTGTGTCCCTCCAGGGCTTCCTTTCCCTTTGGTTGGGCCTTCTCTGTGAAATGGGGATGGTGGCATTACTGCTAAAGTTGAAATGTGAAATGTCCCCACAGGCTCATGATTGGACACGTAGCCCTGAGATGTCTGGGGATCTTATGGAACGTCAGGGAGATGAAGCTTAGCTGGAAGAAGTTGTTAGCACGCGATGCGGGGGGTGTAGGGGTGATCGCTGGTTCGATGTCAACTTGGCATAAGCTAGGGTCATTTAGGAAGAGAGACCCTCAATTAAGAAACTGTCCTCACCAGATTTGCCTGTTACAAGCCTGTGCTGCATGTTCTTATTTAGTGGCTGATGTGGGAGGGTCCAAATAATTGTGAGTGGGGCTATCCCTGGCAGATGGTCCTAGGTGGTATAAGAAAGCAGGCTGGAAAAGCCATGGGGAGCAAGCCAGTGAGCAGCACTCCTCCATGGCCTCTGCATCAGCTCCTGCCTCCAGGTTCCTGCCCTGACGTCCCTAGATGATGGATTAGAAGTTGTAAAGTGAAATAAACCTTTTCCACCCTGAGTGGTTTTTGGTGATGGTATTTTACCACACAGCAGTAGGAACCCTGACTAAGACATAAGAATTCTGGGTGTAGCCTAGCCCCTTTCCTTCCCAAGCTCTGCTTCCTGGTCTACAAGACACAAGACGCAGTTGCTTCGCACTTTCCCCTCGGGGATGGACTTGAGCTCCTCCTAAACCCCTGAGCCAAAATGCTTGCTGTAAATCGTTCCTGCTAGCTAATCTGTCACGGTGACAAGAGAAGGCACCAACAGCTGTGATCTTAGCTGTGCCAGAGATGTTGGAGTGCTGAAGACGGTGGGGGAAGGAGCTGCTCTAAAGCACGGGGCATGGACAAGAGCTTAATAGGTTGCCAATTTGTTAATAAATTGTCTTCATTTTATGTCAGGATGTTTTTTCTCTATTATCTGACCTCCATTATCTAATCACAGGGACATGGAAAACAAATGTTCAAAACATAGAAACTTTAGAGTATCTAAAAAAACTGATGGGGAATGAGGTGGGTTTTCCAAAACCCGCAGAGGGGAGATTCCTCGGTTAAAGGCTTTTGTGGCCAAGAAATAGAACACAATTAAAAGTATGTGAGGTATGGTGGGAAAAAGAAAAAAGTCTGTGACTCTAGTCAGGCTTGGTGGTATGTCTGTAATCCCAGCATGGACTGCAATATCGAGACTCTGTCTCTTTAAAAAAAAAAAGTGAAACATGAAAATCCGCCCCCCACCCCCAGATGAGGGTTTCCTCTGTGTAGTCCTCACTGTCCTGGAACTCTCTCTGTAGACCAGGCTGGCCTTGAACTGCTTGGGAGATACCTTTGAAAGCACTGGCTGCTCTTCCAGAAGAAACAGGCTCAGTTCTCAGCACTCACATGGTGCTCACAGCTGTCTGTAACTTCAGTCCCAATGGATCCAACACCCTCCTCTGCCCTCCAAGGGCACCAGGTGTACATGTGGTACATAGACATACATGTAGGCAAAACACCCATATATACAAAACGAATTAGTTAAAAAAAAAATTTTACCTACCCAGACTAGAGAGATGGTGCAGCAGTTAGGAGCACTGGCTGCTCTTGCAGAGGAGCCAGGTTCAATTCCCAGCCCCCATATGGTGGCTCACAAATATTTGTAACTCTAACTTCAGGGGCCTCTATACCCTCTTCTAGCTTCCATGGGCACTAGAAATTCATGTGAGATATATATATACAGGCAAAACATTCATATACATAAAGTAAAATATATATATATATATATTATCTACATTAGATTTTTCAAGACAGGGTTTCTCTGTATTAACAGCCCTGGCTGTCCTGGAACTCACTCTGTAGACCAGGCTGGCCTTGACCTCACAGAGATCCTCCTGCCTCTGCCTCCTGAATGCTGAGATTAAAGGCATGCACTACCATGCCTGGCGTAAAAATATTTTTTATGTCAACCATATGAAGTCCAGAATTAGGTGGCTGCAGGACTGGTTAGCTCGGCCTCTAAAGATGTTGGGATTTCACCCAGCTACTGTGTAATTCTCTCAGACACTTGTTCATGGTCACAATATCACTGCTGCAACCCCAAGTATAGCATTGCCACATGACTATCCAGAAGCAAAAAGGGCATCTCCTTTCTCATGATTCTTATTATATAGATGGAAACCTGCCCCGTAATGTCTGCAGATTTTGCCTTGCATCCCATTCTCTAAAATTGGGTTTCATGTCTGTTCCCTGTTGCCAAAGGAAACTGGGACATATCCTAACAATCTTTCTGGCCTATAGAAGGCTGACTCAGCCAGGATAATGGTAGTGAACCATGAGTGGCTTACCTGTGCAGAGTAAGAAATTGAAGAGGGTGGCCCCACCTCTCAAAACCTCTCTTCCCTACCCACAGGTCAGAGGGTCCTCAGTTCCTAAACTCACCACAAGCCAGCCCGCAGCCAGGAAACAAGAATGGAGAACCCACGGCTAGAGGAACCAGAGATGTGGACACCACTCCAGAGGGAGCCCGGTGGTCAGACACCAGCTTAAGGAGCAGAAACACAGATGAAGGTCAGTCCCTACATGCCCAGCCTGCCGCCAGGCCCATGGTCAATGAGGCCATAGCTCATCCCTGTTCTCAAGGGCTGCAGCATCAGAACCACCTTCAGCCTTCAAACAAAATGCCACCCTGCTCCTCAGCCTGGCCTCCAGCACCCTCAAAGGATTATCTTTTTTTTTTTAGGTTTTTCGAGACAGGGTTTCTCTGTATATCCTTGACTGCCCTGGACTCACTTTGTAGACCAGGCTGGCTTTGAACACAGAGATCCGCCTGCCTCTGCCTCCTGAGTGCTGGGATTAAAGACATGGGCCACCACGCCTGGCTCAAAGGATTATTTTACAGTTTCTTCACAAGAACCTGAACCTTGAGAATCAGGGCACGCACCTCCACAGTGGGTCAGGTACTGGGTCTCCATCCCTCACTCCCAGTCTCAGAGCCCTTCCACTAACACCCCACCCTACCACCCCAAAGCAGCCTTCAGCACAAGGATAATGCAGATGAGCTGAGCAACAGGGGAGGAAGGGAGGAGTCAGTGTGGAGTGGGGTGGGGATATACTGTCAATATTAGGAACTGAAAGATCCGGGGGAGGGAAGTCCCTCTCCCGACTCCCGACACTTGGGATATCATGGCCACCCAAAAACTCGCAAGAGACCTTCTTGATGCAATCGCAAGAGGTTTATTTCGGGGGGGATCAGTGCACTGAGGACGTCACTCATATCCCACCTTGCATCCCATTCTCTAAAATTGGGTTTCATGTCTGTTCCCTGTTGCCAAAGGAAACTGGGACATATCCTAACATTCTTTCTGGCCTATGGAAGGCTGACTCAGCCAGGATAATGTTAGTGAACCATGAGTGGCTTACCTGTGCAGAGTAAGAAATTGAGGTAGAGGAGCTGCGATCCCAATTTGGGGGAGAGTAGGCTATTGAAACTACAACCCAAGGGGGTGAGGGGAAATACAAGTGAAAAGTACCAGCCCAGCCCATTGTTTACCACAACCCAAGGGGGGAGGTGAAATATAGGTGGAATGTACCAGCCCATTGTTTGCCACAACTGAAGGGGGTGAGGGGAAATGCAGGTGGACTGTACCAGCCCATTATTTAATCAGCAGGAAACATCCTACACCTGTTTTTCTCAGGAATGAATTTAATCTTACTTCACCATCGGTTTTGTGGTTAGCTAGTTCCTGGAGTGTGGCTGGCCTGACTGCACTGCCTGCCACGGGGGTCTCTAAAATTTTTATTCCTCTCAGAACATCAGCACGAAAGTCCTCACAGTGGCTCTGTGTGGCCCAACCAAGCAGCAGTGGAGCCCTGAGAACCCAAGTGAAGCCAGATGAGGACAGTGTGTCAAGTGGGGATCCCTGGGGCCTGTGTCAACAGGCTTCCCCGGGGTCTCCCATAAGATAAGGTCACATTTTGGTTTTAAATGCTGCTTTAAGTAAGGAAGTCTGAGCTTCACAACCATCAGCACAAACTGCTCAGGTTAAAAGGAAAGTGTGAAGCCGGGCGGTGGTGGCGCACACCTTTAATCCCAGCACTTGGGAGGCAGAGGCAGGTGGATCTTTGTGAGTTCGAGGCCAGCCTGGTCTACAAAGCGAGTCCAGGACAGCCAGAGATATTCAGAGAAACCCTGTCTCTGCCTCCCAAGTGCTGGGAAAAAAAAAGGAAAGTGTGAGGCCGGGTGTGGTGGTGCACGCCTTTAATTCCAGCACTCAAGAGGCAGAGGCAGGCAGATCTCTGTGAGTTGGAGGCTAGCCTGGTGTACAGAGTGAGTCCAGAACAGCCAGGTGTATTACACAGAGAAACCTTGTCACTAAAAACCAAAAAAAAAAAAAAAAGAAAAAGAAAAGAAAAGAGGAAAGAATGGGCTCTCATAACTTGAGTCCATAGATTTGGGGCCACCTCCAATGCCTGGCCTGCACCCCCTGCCCTGGGATAAGTCACTCTCCACAGACATGCCCTCTCTGGCTCCAGCCCCTATCCTGGCCCCCAAGCCCAGAACTGGAGGATCAGCCCTCATCTGAGTTCATTTTGGCCACACACTTGCTGACTCCCACGGTGTCCTCTGAGAGTTCCCAACGCTTCCAGAACCTTCAGCGTGGCTAGAGAGGACTGCCTCTGGTTGGTTGGCACAGTCTGACAAGTGGCCTGAGTTGGAGTAGAAAAGGGTCAGGGTCTCTGGGGACAAGGACTTCAGGTGAGCAATAGGTCAAGGCAGCTGCCATCACCCACTCCAGTCAGCATGGAGATCATCAAAGCTCAGCAGTGTTAGGGACCACAGGCCATATATGGTGTGGCCACTTCTTCCAGAACCCCCAAAACTGAGAACTGAGAACTGAAAGTCTTTCTGGCCAGCACCTCACAAAGCCCTATCCAGTTCCCCACTCTAGATCACATGTCCTGAAGTGGAACTGATGCTCGACCATGACACCAAAGACGTCCTTACATGTCACCTATGGAAACAGAGGAAAGCGGGACTGTATCCCAGGGGTTCCCATGCAGTTCTCCAGGGGCCAAAGCCAGTAGCCGGAAGGGGACAGTGTCACCAGTGCCTCACTTCACACATGTTCCCAACCAAGGAGAGCTGGCTGGTCCTCACGTTGGATCTCCAGTCCCTTGATGATATGTTTCCCCAGCAGAAGATGAGCAGCTCTTCCGCTCTGTGGAAGGCCAGACTGCCTCTGAGGAAGAAGAGGAAGAAAGGTGGCAAGAAAAGTCAAGGCCCCCACTAGCCCATGTCGAGGTAACCTTGGTGCAACCCTCAGGCTGTGTGAGCAGCAGGTAAGTGCCTGGATAGCCCCGGGTTGCCAGTGAAGACCAAAAAGCACAGGGCCTCAGAAAGGCAGCTTCACCTTGCAGGGCCCTTCACACACACTTCAACATGAGAAGGTGACAGTCCTGGGGCACAGCCACACTTGGCCCCTGACAACCACTCCTGGTAGTCATACCTCAGAAGTGGAAGAACATCCCACCAAGTGCAGGGATGAGATGAGAAGACCCTCAAGAGAGTAGCCTGTAGGCGAATTTAGTTTCCCTCCAGCCATCACTCCCTTGATCACTGTCATCCTGCTTCATCTTGTCCCTTCTGAGCTACCTAGCACAACTCAGTGAAAAGCCCTCCTCTTCCCCAGCCTGGCCCTGGCCTGGTTCTTTTCTAGGCTACCCATTAGTATAACGCTTGTACCATCTCAGAGGAGGATGAGATGGGCTCCGTACCCATGGGTATCTCAGACTGCCTGGTTTTCCTGGGCTTCAGTCTCCTTGTCTCGAAGATGGGTCTGTAACACTGACTTCATGAGGATGTGAGGTCAGGGTGTAAGATGCCTCCAGGGACATCACGGTTGATCACTACACTGTAAAGTGCCACTGACTTGCTGGGGTGGTTATCTCACCCATGTTTATGTCCATACAAAGCACTTGCTAAGTACCTGCCTATGTGCCAGGAAAAATTAGAGACACTGAGAAAATAAGAAGCAGATGGCTGCCCTGAAGTCCTGGACCCTCTACTGTAAGGAGGAAAGGAAGAGAGTGTGAAGACAGGCTAGGTGTAAGGAGACCTGTAGCAATGCAGATGGCATGAGAAGGAAGGAACAGCCGGCAAAGGCTCTGGGGCATGCTGGAGGGCCTGGGGAAGTCCACTGGCCAGGGCAGGCTGAGGGTGGTGGTTGGGAAGGTGCTAACCAGGTTGTAGGAGACTCCTCTGGCTGTTCCTCTGAGAAGCCAAGGAGCCACAGGAAATACTAGGCAGACAGGTCCCATGGTGGCATCTGCTTGAAAAGGTTGTGGCACCAGGACAGCAGGGGCAGGGGAGGGGAGCAGGGTGTCCCTGCAGTGGTGGCCTCTCCTTTCCTGCAGAGGTGATGGCCAGACGGCTGAGAAGCTCAAGACTTCCTTTGGCCACTGTGACGGTGCTGAGCACATCTGCAACCTAGAGCTGGAGACCCATGTCACCAGGCTTGGGGAACAGCTGAAGACCCTGGGCTGCAGCAGAGAGACCTTTGGGACACCAGAGGCGGAGGAGGTCAGCAGGGCCCTTAGATTCCAGGTCTTATAGCTGGAGAGACTTACAGCCTTATGGCCCATTCACAGAGGTGTGAACAGAACTCAGGAAACCTCCTCTAATTTCACTTTATGGGGACTTTTGAATCCCAGTTACAGAATCCCATCCCAGATTAGCTTGGTTACAAAGCAGGAGCTTGCAAGAACTGAGGGGGGCCGCTGCATGGGCTGCAGGCACAGCTGACCAAAGGTATAGACATGGTTGTCTCCTGTCTGGCACCCTGTAAAACCACAGCCAGAGTCACAGGCTGAGAAATCCAGGGATCATCAAGGATGGGGTTTTAAGAATTTACTTTAGGGCTGGAGAGATGGCTCTGAGGTTAAGAGCACTGGCTGCTCTTCCAGAGGTCCTGAGTTCAATTCCCAGCAACCACATGGTGGCTCCTAACCATCTATATTGAGATCTGGTGCCCTCTTCTGGCCTGCAGGGTGTGGTGGCACACACATTTAATCCTAGCACTCGGGAGACAGAGGCAGGTGGATCTCTGTGAGTTCGAGGCCAGCCTGGTCTACAAAGTCCAAGACAGCTATGGAGACATAAAGAAACCCTGTCTCAAAAAATCAAAAAAAAAAAAAAGAATTTACTTGAAAGATCTCAGTTGGCTCTGTTTGTGATTTTAGAACCAGGCAACACTTCTGTCCACTGAGCAATGAGTGTCCAATGAAAACAGGAGTAGCCATGTTCCTGTGAGAGAAGACAGGGAGGTGACTCATAGGTAACAGGAAATGCCAGGTTTCTCCTGGTCATGTGCTTTGAGTAACGATAAAGGTAGACAAACTATTCACACCAGGCCCATTGGGGAAGTCCCTCCTGACTTCTCCTGGGACACATGACAGTCAGGTCTCCCTGTCAGTGTAGGACCCTGCCCTCAGGATGTCCACCCTGCACTCTGGGCCCTGGGGGTGAGGGGAAGCTCTAAGCCACGAGCAGTGGCAAGTCACAGATCCCAGCAGGGCCCCACTGTAGACCCTAGCATAGGTGCCTGGCTTCAGTCCCAGCTCTAGTGCCTGTGTGACCTCATTAGGATTCTTCAGCACCTCCATGCCTTGGTTTCTACATGTGACAGTGCCACTATGCACCTGTCAAGTGCGTAGGTGTGGCTAGTGAGCTCTTGACAGCTCAGCTCTGACTGCCGCTGCCTGGTGAAAACCCCCTGGGATTCTAGGTTGGTCTGCTATGTTCCAGGCTACAATCAGGGATCACCCAGGGAAAGGCCCAGCTGCTACTTTTCTAAGTAAACTTCAAGGAGAAACAGAAGGAAAGCTCCAGAAAGGGCCAGCCTCGAGACCTGCCCACAGTGGGTGGAAGCATAGGGCCTTCCGTACTGCTGCCCAAAGACAGAGGGAATCCTGAGCTCCCTGGTACCAAGGGGTGCCTGTCATGTCACACACCTAATTTAGGAGATGAGAATAAGACATTCCCTGGGATCCTGGTAGCACTCCCAGCCACACTACTGAAGAAAGTGGACAGATGCCTGGAATGTCCTTTCAGTCAAGGCCCCTGGACAAGATGGGAAGGGAACTATCCACTAGCCTGCAGTGTGTAAGCCTTCTGTGTAAGCCAGTCACATGGGTTTCTACTGGTTGCCACCAACACATATTCATCAAAAAGAAAAGAAACCAAGAGGAAGAAAAGAGAAAAGAGAATGGAGTCATTAGACTAGAGAACAAAATGGGTGTGTGTGTGTGTGTGTGTGTGTGTGTGTGTGTGTGTGTGTGTGTG
>CAJQZJ010034271.1:2445354-2456511 GCA_907164525.1 Lophiomys imhausi | reverse complement strand
TGTGTGTGTGTGTGTGTGTGTGTGTGTGTGTGTGTGTGTGTGTGTGTACTCGCTGTACTACTCACTGTGCAGTTTTGGGCAGGCACCTAGCTTCTCTGGCCTCAGGGTGGTCTGTCTGCATGGCTGCCTTACATGCAGGAGGTCAAACTAGGTCATCTCTGCAAAAGCATCAGGGAGGCCCTGTAACCTTGCTGGAAAGCTATCAACCCACATATGGGGAAGGGGGTATAGGGAACGCACCAAGCCCCCTTCCCCCAGGCAGAACTGCAGCAGATGGTGGAGACTGAACATCTGAAGCTGGAGCTGCAGATGGTGGAGACAGAGCGGGTGCGGCTGTCGCTGCTGGAGGAGAAGCTGGTGGATGTACTACAACTCCTGCAAAGGCTCCGGGACCTGGTGGGGACCTGGGGGATGCTGGGGAGAAGGGGGATTGTAGGTGGCCTGGGAGACCCAGAGGAAGGTGGGAGAGTGTGTAGGGAGACCTGAGGGAGACACTGTGGGGAGCAGGGGAGTCTGGGAAGCTGAGGTGGAAGCTGATAGGAAGCCTGTGTGCCAGATGCAAGACTCTGGTTTCCATAGTCAGTAGGTGCTCCATGGACAGATATGGAATGGAGGCTCAGAGAGGCCACCTAGAGGAAAGGGGATATTCCAGATCATTTTAGGAGACTGTGGGAGCTGTAGTCATAGCCTAGAGCTGGCTGGCAAGATGGCTCATCAGGTAAAGCCTCTTGCCTCGTAAGCCTGGCAACCTGAGTTCTATCTGTAGAACCAATGAAAAGGTGGGAAAAGAAAACCAGCTACATAATGTTGTCCTCTGACCTCCACACACATGCCACAGCATACATGACCACACCTATGCACACACATACAATAATAATAAATAAATGACTTTGGAAGACCAGAGAAGAATAAATACAAAAAAGAATTTAAAATAACATCTCTTTTAAACATGGCTGCAGGTCTAGGGAGATGGCTCAGGGGTTAAGAACACTCACTGGGGGTTCTAGGACAGCCAGGGCTATGTGGACAGACTTTGTCTCAAAAAAGCAAAAACAACAACAGCACTCCCTGCTCTTGCAGGACCAGGGTTCAGCTCCCAGCACCTTCATGGCAGCTCACACCCAACTGTAACTCCAGTTCCAAGGGATTCCACATCTTCTTGTGGCCTCTGCAGTGACCGAGCATTTGGCACAGGGACATACATACAAGCAAAACGCCATATAAACAAAATTAAATGAAATAGTTTTTAAAAATAAGCATGGCTACAAATTGTTAAAGACTAACAGACTTGGCACCTGTAATCTCAGCACGGGAGAGGCTGAGGCAGGAGGATTACCACAAGTTTGACTCCAGTCTAGCACACTCTATTTAAAAAAAAAAAAATGTTTTTAACCTAGCCAGGCATGATGGCACACACTTTTAATCTTGACTCTTGGGAAGTAGAGACTCTGAAAGTTCAAGTACAGCCTGGTCTATATAGTGAGTTCCAAACCAGCCAGGGCTACACAGTGAGACCCTATCTCAATAATAATAACACAAACCTAATAGCAAGCAAATCCAGTATTTAAAGAACTGCAAATTGGCCATGTGGATTACCCTAACATTAAAGGTGATTTCACATCCTTGCAATCTGTCACCATAGACCACCCTTCGATAGAAACATTCAAGAGAAACATTGACCTAACAACAGAACAGGTCAGGCACCTGGGACATTGCAGCCTGTGCCAGGTGCACACGGGCTATAAACCCTTGTCTCCAGGGCTCTGAGTAGGCTGTGCACCAGGTTGCCTGGGACACAGGCTGCACATAGGTCTGGCCCAGTATTACATAGCCAGGCAGACAAAGAGCTGGGAATGAGCCCAAGGCCAACTGGGGCCCAGGCCAAACCTAGAAGCAGCAAGGTGTGGCAGTGTTTTCTTTGGTTTGGTTTGGTTAGTTGGTTGGTTTTTGAGAGAGGATCTCACTATATAGCTCAGGCTAGCCTGGAAATCTTGGTCCTGCTTCCACTTCCTGGGTGCTAGGATTATGGGTGTGGCCGCCTCTTTCTTTCTGGCTCTTCCCCTCTATACTGATTTTCCATTGCTTGGATATACATAATAAATGAGTTGTTCTGGAGTTCAGACAAACAAATGCTTAAGAATACTCAGTCACCAATGGGCATGGTGGAACACCCCTTTAATCCCAGCACTCAGGAGGCAGAGGCAGGCAGATCTCTATGAGTTCAAGGCTAGCTTGGTCTACAAGCAAGTCTAGGACAGCCAGAAAAAGAAACCTTGTCTTGAACCCCCCCCCACCCAAAAAAAAAGGAATACTTAGTCACCATTTTCCTCAGGTGCTTCTTTCCTGGTCTTTGCTGGAACTATTGCACCCCCTACCCATTGAGAGTGTCTGAGAAGCCAGTGTGGCCAGCCTTGGGGCTGGGAGGCAGAGACGGAGTACAAGATAGGAAAACAAGATGAGGGAACGGGAAAGGAGGACGGGTAGGCAGGAATGGAGAAGGAAGTAGGAAGAGATGATAGAAGGGGGCAATGAGGGAGGACAGGAGAGACAAAAAGGGAGGATGGGGCCAGGAAGGGAGGATAGGGGCAAGAAGGGATAAAGAGAAGCACAGAGAGGGGATGTGTGGCTACTGTACCAGCCCCAAGGAGCTTCACAGAAGCTTCTAGGAGTCTCTACAGTCCACCTGCTGAGTGGGGACATGGCCTCCACAGTCTGATCTAGTCTCTCTCATCTCTCTTGAAGAACATATCAAAAAGAGCCCTGGGGAAGATTATGCTGAATGCCCTGGACCGGAACCCCTTACAGGGTAGGCAACGGTGCCTCACAGAGAATGAATAGCAGCTGTAGGGCATCCCAACCAGAAACCTGAGTTCTGTTCTAAGCTCTTGTCTGCAGAAAAGCCACCTTGAATGCCTGCGGGCCGTAGTCAAAACAGACTTCAGAAAGCAGTCGGCACTGTTTAATGGGAACAGTGCTGCAGAGGCCTCAGGCAGCTGTGACAACTAGAAACCAGCACGGGCACAGCAGACAAGGGTGGGTTTGCCTGCTGGCAAGTCAGACTGGCACTGCTCCCTGAGCTGACTATGGGCCAGGACCGGGGAAATGCCTCTGTGCTTTAAATGCCCCAACTCTGACAGCTGACCTCTAAGGCAGCCGTTACGATGCAGTCAAGAACTAGTTCAGCCAAGTACCTGAGATTCACCTAAAACTCCAGGCCCTGTGGCCCCTGCTGCTCTGGCAAAGCTGAAAGAAGTAGAACGTCATCAGCTGTGTCCCCTGCAGCTGACCCTGCCCTACAGGGCCTCACAGGAAGACCAATGGGTGAGCCTTCACTTGCTGGCAGGAACTTAAACAGCCTATTATCAGTGGAAATAAGGAGTATCTAGACCAGTAGATCTCAACCTTCCTAATGCTGCTGCAACCCTTTAATACAGTTCGTCATGTTGTGGTGAACCCCAACCATAAAATTGTTTTGTTGTTACTTCATAACTGTAATTTTGCTACTGTAATGTAAATATCTGATATTCAGGATATCCGATATGTGATCCCAAGGGGGTCACAGCCCACAGGTTAAGAACCGCTGGTCTAGGAGTTAAGAAGGAACGTGGGAGCAGCACAGGGCAAGGTTGAGCAGTGGTATGGGGCAGGTGGTAGGCAAGTCACATAGAAGAGAGAAATGACTCTAGTTAAGATAAGGAAATTCACAATGGCTCCTTCCTGCCTTTTGTTTCTCTTCAGAGGGTACACATGGCACCCTGGCCACCCTGGACAACTTGCACCAATCCTTGGTTGGCTGTGAGCTCCTGCAGAGAAACCCCTCAGCACCAACGTCAACAGCTCCTGTGCGCACAAACTCCTTCCTCATCTCCTGCTGATCTCACTGGCCCAGCCTTAACCAACCATGGTCATTCTAACCATCATCAGACTAGCCTTGACTACAACCAGACTAGCCTCCAGGGTCAACCTGACCACCATCGGTCTTTCCTCTATGGTCAGCTTGACCACTGTTGTACTGACTTCTGCTGTCTGGACATTTTCCACATATGGTCTGACTGTTGCCTCTCTCTCAGAACTCTGACAATCAAGGCTCCTGGGTGTGTCAGCTACCCCTTCCTTGGGCCTCTCACATTCTCTCAGAGCCCCACACTGAAAGCCTGCAGTTGCTAGATCAGCCTGAACCTAAGGCTGTTGCCCTTATCCTGGGCACAGAACCTCTGTCGTGGAGTCCCAAGATCTCCCCCACCCTCCCCAGCACTGTCCTCTTCCAGCAGCATGCCTCCTGAGGGAACCCTGGCCCAGCCTCCAGGACACACCTGGTCATTGGGGAGTTCCCCACATCCCAGGAAGTGTTGAGACTAGGAACAGCAGAGAGTTCCAAGGACAGAATGAACTCTGTACGAGTGGAAGCTGGGCTGTGATGTGGGTAGGCACTGGGAGGGAAGGCACAACCAAATCAAAAGGTGTGATGCTACCAAGGGTCCCCCCTCAGGGGTCAGTGCCCAAGGCCAGACCCCACACAGGTATGTCTGAGCAGAAGGGCTGCCCCCTTTTGATCCTCCCTGCTCAACCTGAGCCCACCAGACCCTGCTTGCCCCAGGGACAGACCTAGGCTATTTGGCCTGCTCAAGAAAAGCCAGTTCGGCACCCTCATTAGGCTGTGTGGACCAGACGTTAGCATAGGCCAAGGTGCAAGGAAAAACTCCAGGGGACTAGGCAGAGGGGAACCCCCACTTTGACAAGTCTGACTTTGTGAGCTCTGCTATGGCCCTCACAGGAAAGAGAAGACAAATCATTGAATGCTTCTGGAGGAAGAGAAACATGACCAGTGTGGGGTATACCAGCGCATCCTGGGTTTCGTTTTGTGCTTTTTCTGGTGCTGGGATGTCCCAGCACTGCATGAGCTCCCCAACCAAGCACATCCTTGCCTCATCCTGTTCTTTTCAGCAAGCTGCCATTAAGAGAAAGTACTTTGCTCGAGCCTGGCGGGTGCAGCTGTCATTAGAGTCTGGACAAACTGAAAGAAAGAAACTCCCCACAGCCAGACCCCCAGAGCTGGCCTGTTCGAGGCAAGTGAGGGGAAACCAAGACAAGTTCCGGCTCACTGAAACAGCCATGATCACAGGCACTGTATTTAGTTGTGTTTTACATTCTTTGAGGAGGATTCCCCCTACGTTGCTTAGGCTGGTCTCAAACTCCTGGGTTCAAGCAATCCTCCTGCCTCGCAAGCACCTAGGACAATAGGCTAAAGTACCACATCCAGAGGACTAATCCTGGCATGACAGAACACCTGCTCCCCACACACTTTTTATCAGCACGCCACTAAAGGCTCAGCTCCTGGAGTTCCTTACCCAGCATAGGAGTCAGCCTTTAGCAGAAGACAATCAAACTAAAGAGATACTCGCCACTGTGTCAGACAGTCAAGAAACATCAGACTAGGAATTTGAAATAACCAGTTACCAGGCAGCTCTAAGGGAAGAGGCCAGCAGTTTGCAAGACCAGGTGAGTAGCACAAGCCGAGGTGCACATTCCAAGGAAGAGTCAAGAAATGCTGGGAATCATACCAGCTGAACAGAATGAAGAACACTCTCGTGGACACTCAGAGATGACTGTAGAGATGAGGAAGGCCTCCCGGAGCCTAAGGATATGTCCCACAAACTTCTAAAACTGAACAACAAAGATGAAGAGACTAGGAACAGGGAGCAGAAAAATCCAAGAATTGTTTGACACTACAATGTGTAAGAAGAAGGAGGGGAAAGAATCCAACAGTTAAGCAGTAATGACTTCGACTATGTCCCCAAGCCCTGTCAGACCCCAAAACACAGATACGGAAGCCTAAAGGAGAACAAGCAGAATAAATGCAAAACAAGACACAAAGATGGCATCGGAGCCGGGCGTGGTGGCGCACACCTGCAAGCCTGTCTCTCACGATGCTGAGGCGGGAGTTTATGGCCAGCCCAAGCTACACAGTGAAAGGCTGTCTCGAAAAGGAGGGAGGGAGGAGAGGAGTGAATCACGGAGGTGGGGGAGAGAAAACAGACTCATATTCATTGCATCTTGCAAAATTACCCTTCAGATTGAAGTAATGAAGATTCTCAGACAAAACTCATTTGGGCTTGCAAGAAATAAAGTTTTCTGGGGAAAAGGGGAATTACAAACCAACAAATTGCATTTGTATAAAGAAAGATTTTTTTTTTAAAGCCACAAAAGAATAAGTTGAGTAGAAAAAAAATCCTTTATTTCTCTTCTTCTTTCTTGCCTAACAGCAGCTTGTCCAAGATCTGGGAACCATGCATGCATTACATTCAGTTTTCGTCAGTGAGTGGCTGCACAGCGCAGGCACAAGGGCAAGGAAGGAACTAGGAGCGTCTTGCTATTGTGGAGCCTGGGATGCTTTGCTGCCCATGAAGCCATACAGTTGTTGAAGTGGACTTTGGGTTAGCTGTAGATGGTTGTTGCAAAAGTTAGAACAGCCATTAGGAAAAGAAGGGAGGGAGGGGCAGAAAAGGAGAGAAAGTGGTATTACATAAAATGCTTAATTAAAACCACAAATGGCAGAATATGCACTGCAGACAACAAAAGCGGTTAAACATGAGCAGTCAAGGACATGTTAAAGACAACATCAGCATCGCCCCAAACGTTAATGGCCTCGTTACAACAGTCAAAAGATAGGGATTCTCAGACCAACTACATGTTGCCTGCAAGAATCCACTTTAGGAGGCTGGACAGACAGCTCAGCAGACAAGTGCACTTCCTGCTCTTGCAGAGGACCTGGATTCAATTCTCATCACCCATATGGCCACTAACAACTTTCTGTAATTCCCGTTCCAAGTGATCCGATTGCCTTCTTTTGACCCTGTGGACATGTATGTGGTACACAAACATACACCTGGGCATATACATATATAAAATAAATAAACTTTTAAAATAAATCTACCTTATGTGTAGATGCATGTGGATTAAAGTGAAGTGGGGGGGGAGGAAAATACTACTGTGCCAACAGTAATCAAAAAAAAGCCAGACTCACTATATTCATTTCAGACAGAGCAGACTTCAAGGCTAGAAAAGGTATCAGGGGCAAAAGGGGCATCACATGGTGTCAAAGGGGTCAGCTCACCAAGAAAATAATGTGTGTACCTAGCAACAGCCACAAACTACCCAAGACAAAAATTAATACAAAGTCAGGCCCAATGGTGCACACCTTTACTCGCAACACTCAAAAGGCAGATCTCTGTGAATTCAAAGCCAGCCTGGTCCACGTAGACCTTGTCTCAAAAAAATCAAAAGGCAGATCTCTGTGAATTCAAAGCCAGCCTGGTCCACGTAGACCTTGTCTCAAAAAAATCAAAAGGCAGATTTCTGTGAATTCAAAGCCAGCCTGGTCCACGTAGACCTTGTCTCAAAAAATATATTAATAGAATTTTCAAGAAACTGATGAGTACACTACTTTAGTTGCAGACTTTAACATATTTCTATAAGAAATGGACGCATCCAGCAGGTATGACACTATTAAAGCTGAACGCACCAGAACCATCAACCAAATGGGCCCCGTGGACATAGACTACTCATCCCACAATGGTGCAAGTGCATCCTCTTCAAGCTCAGGCAGTAGTGCCACATTCCGGATGCAAAAACTCTTAACTAATTAAACTATGAGAACCATGCAACTCAAGTGGCAGAAAAATTAAGCTGGAGTCTCGTAACAGAAAGGCAGCTTGGAAATCTACAAATGCTTAGAGACTGAATAATATATTTCTACATTAAATACATATCAAAGAAGACATTTTGAGAGTAATTTTAGAACACTCTTAGCTAAATGAAAACAGGAATATACCCCCATTGGAATGTATGGGACACAGCAAGAGCGGTGCTTAGAGGGACGTGCACTGGATGGAAATGGGCATATTAGCAAAAAACGAAAGGTCCAAAGTCAATATCCCTCCACCCAGGGAGCTATAAAATGAAAAGCAAGTTAAGACCGACTTGATCAGTACATCCCAATTTGATCTATAGAATCAATCCAAAGTATACGGATGAAAAGAATAAAAATTAGAGCAAAACTCAAACTCAAAGTAGAACATCAGAAAAGCTGATTTTTGCCATTGTGGGATGAGTAGGTAGGTCTGTGTCCACGGGGTCCATTTGGCTGAGGGCTCTGGTGTGTTCAGCATTAATGATGTCATACTGGTTCTTTGAAAAGATTAAGGAAATTGGTTAATAAAAGCTTTTCGCCAGGCTAATTAAAGAAATAAATAAACTCCTGAACACAGACAAACAGCCAAGGAAGTCAAGGAGAAACTGAGCATTCAGACAGACAAGCAAGAAGTAATGAAAGCAAAGCAGGAATCAAAACCCTCCCATCCAAAATTTCTAGGAAACATTTAGACAAGATTAATTCCAATTCTTCCAATTAAGATAGTCCCAAAAAATAGAGACGGAATTAATTCTGCCTCTCTTCTTATAAATCCAGCATTGCCCCGAAACCACAACCCAATGACGATTTTAAAAAAGAAAGAAAGGAAAAACTATAACACCATATCCCTAAAGAACAAAGATACAAAAATCTCAATAAAACGTACCCAGCATCCATACAGTAAACAATAAAACATTCAGCCTTCTACGGTTTCACATACCTGTAATCTCAGTACTAGGTAGGATGAAGAGTTTGAAGCTAGCCTGGATTATATAATGAGACACTTTAAAAAAAAAGAAAAAAGGTACACAATGAGGTGGTGTGTATACCAGAGATGCAAGGATAGCTTGGCATATATAAATCAAGAAACATGATACAACTCAACACAATAAAGGACAAAACCACACATAGATCATCTCAATAGATACAACAAAAACATTTGATAAAATTCAATATTGCTTCATGATAAAAAAAAAAAACTCTCTAATCCCAGCACTTGGGAGGCAGAGGCAGGCGGATCTTTGTGAGTTCGAGGCCAGCCTGGTCTACAAAGCGAGTCCAGGACAGCCAGAGATATTCAGAGAAACCCTGTCTCGAAAAAAACCAAAAAAAAAAAACTCTCAACAAATTAGGTACAGAAGAATCACATCTCAAAATGCCAAAAGCTACTCATGAGAAAACAGACAGTGTCACACCAACGGGGACAAGCTGAAACATTTCCTCTCAGGTCTGACAGAGTGTCTATCTTTTCCTGTTATTGAATGTGGTACAGGAAGTCGTACCAAGAGCATTTAGGCAAGAGAAAAAAAGAAATGCCTCCAAATCAGGAAGGAAGAAGTTAAACTATTCACATAGATAATGTGGTTTTATCCATAGATAATACTAGCTATTGCATTTTAAAAGATTTTACAACTCATAAATGAATTCAGTGAAGTTACACCCAGGCATGGTGATTCACACCTTTAATCCCAACAGTCCAGAGACAGAAGCAGGCAGATAGATCTCTTGTGAGTTAGAGGCCAGACTAGTCTACATGGAGAGTTCCAGGATAGCCAAGGCCTTGTAGAGAGACCCAGTCTCAAGGAAAAAAAAAAAAAAGTAAAGTTGCAGATTTTTTTTTAAAATGAAAACATGTGAAAAAGAACAGCAAGGAAAAGCATAGAGACCCCTGACCTGGCACTGCCCTCAACCAGCAAGTGTTCTAGAAGGTGTGTGACGTTATGTTCCCATTGTCCACGTCAGTTGTGAAAAATTCATCAACTTCAAGGTATTTCCCCATCTTGTGTGCCTTGAAAAGAGCAATAAGACAATAATTCTTTATGTGTGCCCTTTATAAACATATCGTATATAAAGGGAGAAAGTACCAGCTGTTAGCTAGGCCCAGTGATGCACACCCAGAACCCCAGCACTTTGAGGCAGGAGAATCAGAAATTCAAGGTTATCCTTGGCTATACAACAAGTTCGAGGCCAGCTTGAGCTACATGAGACCTTTTCTGAAAAAATAAATCAAGCAAACTGGGGCTGGGGATATGGCTTGACAGTACAGACTTCAAGGTGCCCTTAAATGTGGTAATAAGCCATTAGAACCAGTTTTTAATAATTCCAGAAATTTTCTTAGAAACAGCATCATTCAATAAAGGGGATCTTATAATTTCTTTCCCATCTTGTTCCCATGAACTATTTCTACATTTTAATGGCGGCAAGTAGCATGAGATATCTTCTCCCATCTTGTAGGGTTCTTTAGGTTGTTTGTTTTTTTTTCAAAGAAGTTTTGTAAGATACAAATAGATTCTGTTGATATTAACAAATTCCTTTTGTTTTTTAAAGTTTAAGAAATTCAAGATATTCCTTTCATTTACTGCTGTGTGCTGTGTACTTGTTAAAAGCCTTCTTCATCGACAGGCATGGTGGCGCACGCCTTTGATCCCAGCACCCAGGAGGCAGAGACAGGTGGCTCTCTGTGAGTTTGAGGCCAGCCTGGTCTACAGAGTTTGTTCCATGACAACCAGGACTACAAAGAGAAACCCTACCTCAAAACACCAAGAGAGAGAGAGGCCTTCATTGATTGTTAAGGACACTGGCACATATAATTTCTTTTTTCTTTTCCTTTTTTCTGAGATAAAGTTTTGCCACATAGTCCCAGATGGCCTGGATCTCACCATGTAGACCCTGTTGGCCTTAAACTCTTGACACAATCCTCCTGTCTCTGCCTCCCAAGTACTGCAGTGTAGAGCTGTACCATCTCACATGGCATAATTATTTCTTTTCATAATAAAACACCTGGTGTACAGTTAACTGTTTGAGAGTACATAAAAATGTTAGGATTATACATTAAGGTAAGAAAAGTAAATATTTGCATACCTTTAAGAAAAACATACGTGTTTCAATACCATGTTTTTATGGGTGAATGATGAATCTTATTAGTTAGGTAAAGTATAGCCAATTATATAAAGGTACCCCACACCTTTAACCTCAGCAGAGGCAGGTGATCTCTATGAGTTCGAGGCTAACCTGATCTACAAAGCGAGTTCCAGGACAGCCAGGGCTGTTACACAGAGAAATACTGCCTCAAAAAAAGTATCTTCTCAGCCGGGCGGTGGTGGCGCACGCCTTTAATCCCAGCACTTGGGAGGCAGAGGCAGGCGGATCTTTGTGAGTTCGAGGCCAGCCTGGTCTACAAAGTGAGTCCAGGACAGCCAACAATACACAGAGAAACTCTGTCTCGAAAAAACCAAAAAAAAAAAAAA
>CAJQZJ010034271.1:2419886-2440354 GCA_907164525.1 Lophiomys imhausi | reverse complement strand
ATCTCTATTAGAAATGGAAGGAAAAGGGCCCCGCCTCTGAGAGGTTCGGCCCTACAGACCAGCATCTCTATTAGAAATGGAAGGAAAAGGGTCCAACAGGTGCCAAAGACACCAGGGACAAAAAGGAGCCTCTCTCACCATCTTCAGAGGGATGGTGGTCTAGAAAGAGGCATCCTATGTGCTCCCACAGCACACCTCAGGGTGTTGAGCAGCACCGGGGCCATCACCTGCATTTATAACTTACAGCCAGCTGTCACTCTTCTCCAGGAAGCCCTCTCCAACTACTACCACCAGTCAGAAGCCACCTTGATTGGCCCATAGACCACCACATAAGGCCACAGGCTACGTGCGGTGCATCGGTACCCCTCCCTTAAAGTGGGCTTGGCCTGCATTTCTATGTCTGAGGCCCTAGGACCCCCAGGAGCCTCCTGCCTCTGAGATAGGCTCTCAGGGCTGTACTCAGGGGATAAGCCAGTCTATTTTCATCATTTCCTTCCTCTACCCAAGCAGCGGCCACCACTGCCAGCTCCCATACAGCTTGCACACACCGCCACCACAGACCAAGCCATGGGAGCACCAGCCCACAAAAGGTGTGTTCCAGTCAAGACCTCACAGGTAAGTGGCCTCCTTATTTCCAGCATGACATCCTGCCAGCTGTCCACTCCAGCTGAGCTGGCAGAAAGAGAGGGAACACTTCCGTCTCTCCCTGGACTCTCTCTGCTAGAAGATGGGCTGCGGGAGAACATTGGCTCTAAGATGCCAACTAGTGACTTGGCTGAATCAAGATTCACGAGTCTTTCAATGAACACTCCCTGAAGCCTGCTGTGCGTTGGGCCCTGGTAGGAGAGCAAATGCTTGAGAAGGGGAATAGCACCTAGTCCTAAGCTGGGAAGAGGGAAGGCAGGAAACCAGGCAGAACCAGAAGGTCATGAGACATTTTCCTGACTATATACTCTGCAATGGACTTCTGGGTGGTCCTGGGCAAAGGCTTTCCCTCTCTAGACCTTCACTCCCCAGTTCTGGGCATTAGCCTAGACAAATGGGTTTCTCGGCAGCTCTGTGAGTTCCTCTCTAACTGCCACCCTGCAAGCCCTGCAGGTTTTTGGAATCAGGCATCATGGGAGAGTAGGCCAAGGTGTAGAATGCATTCCCTAGCCTGACTTCAGGCTCAGACAAAGGACTGCATAGAGTCTGGAAAGACCTTTCCTGGTCTGTGGCCAAGGACTAAGACTGGAGTCCCTTAGTAGTTACCTGCTTCCCTATCTGAGCAGAGGCTGGAATCTCTGCCAGAGACCAGGGAGACCCTGTCCCTCTCTACCACACTTCCTGGGCTGCACCCTGCAGAAGCCTGGAGAGAAGATACACACCCCATCCAGCATAGGTATCCTTTAGGCTGACAGGCTCTGATCTCTCTGCTCTGCCCACAGCCTGGCTGCCGGATGACTACCTGGGGACTCCTGTTTCTTCTCTGGCCTGTTGCCACAGCCACTCAGGCCTGCCCCAGGCCCTGTACCTGCCAGGCCTTGGAAACCATGGGCTTACGGGTGAATTGCGAGGGGCGGGGCCTCACAGCCCTGCCTGAGTTGCCAGCTCACACTCGCCACCTCCTACTGGCCAACAACAGCCTGCGTTCTGTGCCACCGGGTGCCTTCGACCACATGCCACAGCTGTCGAACCTCGATGCGACACACAACCCCTGGCACTGTGATTGCAGCCTCACCTACCTGCGCCTCTGGCTGGAGGACCACATGCCTGGGGCCCTGCTACATATGCACTGTGCCAGTCCTGAACTGGCCACCAGGCGCCCAATTGGCCAGCTGACAGGCTATGAGCTAGGCAGCTGTGGCTGGAAGCTGCCACCATCCTGGGCCTATCCAGGGGTCTGGTGGGATGTGGCATTAGTAGCTGTGGCTGTGCTGGGCCTGGTTCTGCTGGTTGGCCTGCTGAACAGATTCACAGAGTCCCAGAACTGAGCCTAGCCCGTAAAACCAGTCTGGAGTCCAGACCTAAGTTGGATCTGCAGAAGCACTAGTTCAGCCAACCCCTGCCATGGAAAGCCCACGGAGGGTCCGGAGTCACTCAGTGGGCAACACACTTGCTGCCCAGTCTGAAAACCTGGGTTCGATTCTCAGGACCTCATATCACAGGAGAGAACCAAATCTCACCTACATGCCCAAGCCGTGCAAGCACAGCAAATAAATAAATGTAATTTTAAAAGACAACAATAAACTACTGCATAGACTCTTTGAATGAGCTCAAAATGGTCATTTTCTTAAGTCTGGCTTCTTCTAAAAAACCTAGGTTCATTTTGTTTTAACCTGGCACTGAGGCTTCTCTCTCCCACAGACTTCCTACACAGTCACCCCAATTCCATAACCTCTGGACATCCTGAGCCAGGTCCTGGGAAGCACTGGCTTCAGGCTCTCGTGGCCTCTGCCAACAGCTTCACGCAACAGACTTCAGCGCTCCACAGAAAGTTTACTGGGCACAGCAGTGGGTAAGGCAGAATGAACTGAAGACCCAGGGGAGAGGGGACATCTTCATGGTGCTCTTCCCAGTTGGTCTCTGACTTCCACCCAGCACAGGGGACTTGGAGGCTCCCTGTTCTCCCCTGACTTCTTCTTTCCTCATCTTCCTCTCTACCTGTTTCTTTGTGCAAAAGAGAAAACAACTCTTCCCCAAGTGCCAGCACCGGCAGCTTCCAAATTCTGAGTCCCATCCTGCCCTAAGCAATAATCATCAGATTCGTACCCTGGACAACTCTCTCTATCTTGCTCTGTCTCTGTCTCTCCTTCTCTCCTCTTTCTCTCTCTCCCCCTCCCTCTCTCCCTCCCTCCCTCCCCCCCCTCTCTCCTGTCTATCTCTCTATCTCTATTTGTCTCTGTCCCTCTGTCCCTCCCTGCCAGTCCTCTCAGAACTCACTGAAGTTCCATAGTTATCCATGAGCTAAGAACTGGGCCAGCCAGGAGTGGCCTGTGAGTTAGAGGTTCCAAGGAAGGTCAAAAAGGCACAGTGTACTACAGGATGCTGGTCCACAGGACTTAGTAAAGAGAGGGAGCCAGAAGCTCAGGGAGGAGACAGTGGGGAGTGCTGGGAACTGTGGCAACTAGAGACCTGGACTTTAGCCAATACCACCAAGTGGAAGGTCCCCCGCAACCCGGAGTTCCAGAGGTGGAGGGTACTATAGGTCACGTTAGACATTAAAAAGAACAGACCATGGTGGCCATACCTGTAATCCCAGCACTGCAGAAACTGAAATAAGATGGTGGCTTCAAGTTCAAGACCAGTCTGGGCTACATAATGTATTCCAGCCTGAGAAAGAGAGAGAGGGAGAGAGAGATCAGTATAATGAATGAAATTTAACTGCCCACATGGGGCCCAGGGGCTGAGAGCTTGTGACTCCCGTTAGATTGTGAACACCGAATAACAATGAACTCTGGCACCAGCTCCCTGGGCCTAAGGCCTGTGTTAAACTCCTCATGTGAGTTCTCGGTTATCTTGTCAGCAAGGAGTCTTCCTTAGCACAGAGGGCGATATGAGCCCCCGAGCCACAAGCAGACAGGACTCTATGGCCCTTCACAGGCCAGAAGTGGTTCATCAAAAGTTTCTGAAGCCAGGCATGGTGGTGCATGCATTTAATCCCAGCATTCAGGAGACAGAGACAGGTGGCTTCCTGTGTGTACCAGGACCATCAGGGCTACATAGTGAGACCCTGTCTCAAAGACAGAAATTGAAAGTCTTCTGAGTACACGCAGGTCCCAGGAACCAAGGCTTTCAGTCCCTAGTAACATCACGGGGGACACTCTAGTTCTTCCCACCCCAAAATTTCACCCTTGCCTCCTCCTGGCACTCTGATGTGCACATACAAGGTGTGCACATACAAGGCCTTCATGCTGCTAGCCAAGCTGACTCCATCCAGTGAGATAGGAGTCGGGGTTTGAGGGCAAGACTGCAGTTTCACTAGAGATCATATGCTGCAGTGTGGAGCTTGAAAGTCTTCCACAGGCCTATGAGTTGGAGGCTTGGGCCCCAGCCTGTGGCACTATAAAGAGGGTAAGAACCTTCAGGAAGAGGAGTCTGATGCGAGGACGTTAAGCGCTGAGGGTGTACCTGTAGAACATCCCAGCCCTCTGCCTTGTGGACAAGGAGGGAGCAGTATCCACCACAGACTCTTTCCATGACGTTCTGCCTCAACCCAGGCCCAAACAACTGAAACCATCAGCCCAAGCTCTTCTTTTCTTTTTCCTTTTGTGTATCTAATGTGTGGACATGTGTTTGTATGTGTGTGTGCAGGTACATGCACAAGTGTGTGCACACACATATGAAGGCCAGAAGTTGATGTCAAATGTCTTCCTCAGCCACGGTCCACCTTATTTTCTTCTTCTTTTTTTTTAAACCAGAGTCTCTTCCCTGAACCTGGAGCTTACTGACTCAGCTAGACTACTTGGCCAGCAAGCCCCAAAGATCTTCCTGTCCCTGCTTCTCCAATGCCGGGATTACAAGCATGCACCCTGATGCTTGCCCTTTGATGTAGTTGCTGGAGATTCAGCCTCAGGTTCACATGTTTGCCGGGCAAGTATTTTGCTAACAAAACCATCCCCCCCCCCCTTTCTTCTTCTTGAGTTGATTATCTCAGATATTTCATCACAGCAATAGATGAGATTCTGGATAATCTAACTGATTTCTCGCAGCTCAGAAGGCTAGCGAGTCCCAAGATCAAGGTACCACGTTAGGACATAGTGAGAGCCTTTTTACTCTGTCTTTACACGGAGACAAGGGGAAGTGGGCACACCTTTAATCCCAGCACTTGGGAGTAAAAGGCCAGCCTGGTCTATAATGTGAGTTCCAACTATCCAGGGCTACATAGTGAAACCCTGTCCAAAAAATAAATCATTAAATAATCAAGTTGACATGGTCCCCAGGTCAGATTCACAGAAACCAGCAGAATGTGAGTGCTGGGGTTGGCCATTAGTGTTGGTGGGAACAGAGATTTGATGTGGGAAGCTGGAAAAATTCTAAGAAGATAGTGTGGTTACTATACAAAACTTTCCACAGAATCATACATTTCTGAGCATATGGGTAAAAAACTATGCTATGCACATATGTTTTAATTTATCTATTTAGTGTGTATGGGTTTTTTGCCTGCCCTTGTTATATGGATTTTACAAAAAAAAAAAATACAGAAACGTTCTGGAGAGATGGCTCAGTGGTTAAGAGAACATACTGTTTTTGCAGAGGACTGGCGTTCAGTTCCCAGCACCCACGTCTGGAAGCTCATAACTTCCTGTAATTCCAGCTACAGGGAGCTTGGACACCTCTAGCCTCTTTTGGTGCCTGCACTCAGGTACACACACACACACACACACACACACACACACACACACACACACACATAAAAAAATTTAAGGGCTGGCAAGATGGTTCAGGAAGGATTCTATGAAAAACTGTCTTCTGGGTAGGACATAGTCATCGTACTTGAACATGGCCTCTACAGTTACCTGCATGAGATCAAGGCAGCCAGAAATTCTACTGTGGATGAAGAAAGCGCTCATAAGTTTAGAGGAGCTACTGGCAATTGATGACTGTTAAGGGAGCAGGAATCATTTTTCTTCAGTGTGGTCACTGGCTGGCCATGCTTTTACAGGCAGCACTATTTGGGCTCAGTGGGTTATTAAAAAACAAAAACAAAAGCAAAAATGAAGATGGGCGGGGGACATGTTGGGAACTCTACAGGGAAGGAGAGTTTGGGGTATATGATCAAAATATAATATACATATACATTTATCAAATGAAAAATAAAAACAATCTTTTAAAAACCTGAGGAGCTGGGTAGGGTGTCTCGTGCCTTTAATCCCAGCACACAGGAGGCAGAGGCAGATAGATCTCTGTGAATTTAAGGCCAGCTCAGTCTACATAGTCAGTCCCAGGACAGCCAAGGCTATGTCTCAAAGCAAACAAATAAAAAAATCTGAGAGGCTAGAAAGATACACTGGAAGACTAGGAGGGAGGAAAGAATCTCCTTAGAAAGGGAAAATAGAATAAATAGTTAAGGATGGATTTGGGGGGGCACTGGAAGTATAGGATCAAATAGAAAGGGGGTAAGAGAGGGAATATGGGATGGGACAGATAAAACTAATAGCTGTTTGAGGGATGTTATGGAAACCTAATGTCAATTCATATATATATTGGAATTGAAAGTGACTGGGGAGACACAGCCCCCACTAGATATCTCTCACCATCAAATGAAACCTCCAGTGCTGGGTTACATGGCTTACAACTAATTGAGTTTTTGACTAAAGGGGTATCAAGGAAACCCCCAAACAACCCAAGCCTGCCAATAGCCTGCTCTCCAGAAACTGATAATAAGGCCCTATTGCTGAAGACAATATATCTACATAAGTCACTAAACACAGGGAAACCCAGCTGGTGCCTTCCTAGAGCCTTCACCCCTTCTGACTAGTGTTCATGGTACTAGAAGGCTCTCTGTACACTATCAAAGCTGCAAACTCTTTGATCTGTAGTGGTGTCCTGCTTGCAAGATATGCTAGTGCAAAGGCAGCACAAAGCTTGTGAGAGTAACCAACCAATAACTGATTGGAATTGAGGCCAACTCCACAAGACTCATACCTGACACTGTTATAGTGGTCAAGAAACTGAGACTAGATAAGCTGCGAACCTAGGGGAAAACTACTGTTTTGCTTTAAAAAAAAAAAAAGTAGCAATGACTTCTGCAGAAGGGGCTGGAGTGATGACTCAACAGTTAAGAGCACTGACTGCTCTTCCAGAGGACCCAGGTTCGATTCCCAGCAACCACATAACAGCTCACAACTGTCTGTAACTACAAGATCTAACACACCTTCACACAAACATACATGCAGGCAAAACACCAATGCAATAAAAATAAATATTTAAAAAAAATATTTCAGAAGTCAGGTGTGGTAGCACATGCCCTTAATCCCAGCACTTGGGAGGCAGAGGCAGGCAGATCTCTGTGAGTTCGAGGCTAGTCTGGTCTACCAGGATAGCCAAGGCTACTCAGAGAGACCCTGTCTCGAAAAACCAGGGTTCCAAAAAAAAGACTTCTGCAGAAGAAAAGTTTAAAAGATTGTAGGAGCCAGAGGGGATGGAAGATACCAAGGAAACATGACCTTCTAAACACAACAGGACTGACATCTCACAGGGACTGTGGCACATGCACAGGGCCCACACAAGTCTAGGCCAGAAGGGGTCCCAGTTCTAAGACAGCAAGTGGACACAAGCTCCCACCCCTAATTCAGAAGCTATCTCCAACTGATAACCACTCACAAAGGAAAAATTAGTTTTTCCCAACAGAGTCTCACTGGGTATACAAACCACATTTAAGGGCAGGCCCCAGGCCCAGCAGTAGTAGATGGCCAATACAACATCAACTCAAGAGTATTTTTGGAGGGTTTTTTTTTCACAATGTTTTTTCTGGCATCTTTTTTTTTTAACCTTACAGATTTTTTTTTTTTGGCTTATGTACTATTGTTTCCTATTTTGTTTTTATGGATTTTTCTGTGTGCAAATTTGTCTCTCAGTATCCATATGTGTTTCTTATGATTTTTCTTTGGCTTTTTTTTTCTGTTTGTTTTGTCCTATACTGGTATTATTATTACTATCATCACCATTATTATTTAGATTCCCGTTTGTATTCTAATGAAAGAAAGAAAGGGTATGGATTTGGGTGGGTGGAAAAGTGAGGGTCTGGAAAGAGGTAGGGAGGGGAACTGTAATCAGGATATGTTTCACAAAAAATACATTTAATTAAAAAGAAAGAGAGACACAGGGAGAAAGAGAGAGCACTGGCTGCTCTTCCAGAGGAGCCAAGTTCAATTCTCAGAAACTTATGTGGAGGCTCAAAACTGTCTGTACCACCAGTCCCAGGAGATCCTATTCCCTCTTTGGCCTCCATGGGCACTGCATATACATGGTACTTGAACATACATGCAGACAAAACACCCAAATAAAAAAATAAAATAGGGGGCTGGAGAGATGGTTCAGCACTTAAGCGAACTTGTCACTCTTGCAGAGGACCTGGATTCAATTCCCAGTAAAACATGGAAGCTTACAACACAAAAATAAAATAAACCTTTTAAAAATAATAAAATAAAACCAAAGAAAATAAGTGAAAAAAAATAGAAAAGAATCTGAGGTGGAGACTGAATACACATTTTAAATAAGCTCATAGCCACTCCAAGCCTTAGGCCACATGAAGAACAGCAAGGCTGGTGCACACTAGCCCCACTCCCATCTCTTAGAGCCAGCTCTGGCCCCTCTACCTACCACCTTCTCTCATGGTTCCCTAATAAACAGGACCCTAGAATTTCCTCAAAGGTTGGAGGGCCTGAATTCAGAAAACATACTTATTATCATAAGAAACAAACTTCTCCTGGGCATAGTGGTGCACACCTTTAATACCAGACTTGGGAGACAAAGGCAGGTAGAGCTCTGTGAGTTCAAGGCCAGCCAGGGCTACACAGTGAGATCTTGTCTCTGAGGGAGAGGTAGGAGACAGAGGAGGCTTCTTTGAATCTACTATGGAAGAGAACCCTTTGTGTGAGAGCAGTCACAGAAGGTCAGAGAAAGTTCTCCAAGCACCAGACAGGGTGTGGCAGAAATCGGACAGATCCATCTGGGATTGTGAGATCTTTCTGGTAAGGTTGAAGTCTGGCATTACCGGGAAGCCCCTGAGCTCAATGCTAAATGTTGGACTCCCTTTTTTCATCAGGATCTCCTCTTCCACCTGATCTGGAGAAACTCCAGATCCTCTAAGGAGTGTCATGTAGCCCTCAAGGACGTTACAGGCCCAACCCTTTCTTGATTAGAAAACCACCAGTGAACACCTGGGGATTCCTAGAGGTACTTCCCCATGCTAATAAGATCGCTCAGTGCCTTGGCTTCCAGCCAATGACCTTTTTGTTCATGCCTTTAACCATACCTGGAGTTCTTCCCCCACCCCTGCTGCCCATGGGATAAATAGGTACTGTGGGCCCCTTTCTTCTGATAGGACAGATAGGACAGTGCTACTACATCCTAATGAAGTACCCCTGGCACTCTTAGCCCCAGCAAATCAAATACATTCACCTCCAAAATCCCTCCCACTGCCCAAAGATTTGTAATGTCCCTGATTCACAAAATAAACTCTCTCTCTCTCTCTCTCTCTCTCTCTCTCTCTCTCTCTCTCTCTCTCTCTCTCCATTCCTCTATCATGACTGTCTGAGAGTCGGCTGTTTAGTTTGGGCTTAGGGAGGAAGGGCTTCCCCCATGAAGAACTCAGTGCTGGACCCGCCTTCCTAGCTGGGCTTGCATGGGGCACAGGCTCCTGCCTCACCACTGCCACCTAACCAGGTCTCCTGCCGCTTGCACCCAGAGCACCAGCTCAGCCAGTCACCCCAATGGCCACCTCCAAAGCTTGCCGAGATGCGCTGAACTTCCAACACCTCTCCCACACTGCTGCAGTTCATCTGAGATAGCTGCTTGCTGCCTGTTCACAAAATAGCCATACAATTCACCCAGCCACTCAGCTCAGCTCAGGGGCTTCGAGAGCTCCTTGCAGCTGCCTGGCCTGACTCAGCAGCTCATCTGAAAGAGTTGTCACCTTTTGCTGCACAATAGGGTTAGGATTACCCTAATTCTCCTGATTGCTTAGCTGAGAGTTGAAACACTTGTTGGCAATGGAGAAAATCCTTTCTTCCGCCTCTCCTGGATATCCTGTGGCATGGATCCCAACCTGGGTTCCACCCTTTTTTGCCTGGAAACCCACTGAGCGTGGGCCTTCCAGTGAAGAAGCATACACTTCCTTCTTACGTGATACAGAACAAGGCCGGAATTCCACAAAGTGTACTTGTGGCTTGATCTGACAAGGCCAGAATTCCCCACTGGAGGCCGCAGAATGATGGGGATGGAGACAGGGCAGAGCACCCCACCAGTCCCTTATGTCACAGCTGAGGACAGCCATCAGGGGCCTATGTGGATGTCCATGGTGGACACCCAGTGACAGTCCAAAGCACCACTTTGAGCTCAATCTTTGCTACCTATTAGGAACCTCCTGAGACTACATCCCTGTGCAACATGGGACCCCGGGCTCCTACCCCGAGGCTAGTGGAAGCATCTGGAAGGTCAGCGTCAGGGCAAGTAACCACTTGGGCACATGGGCTTCAGCTTAGTCTCAGAATAGTTGCTCCTGGCTTGGAGAAGCCCATCCGACAGCAAGAGTGTGGGCTGCTCAGCAGCTGGGGAGGGTGTGTGGAAGCAACATGATGGGGAAGGGCAAGTGGATCCAGCAGCTGTGTCAGCTACCTCTCTAAAGCACCTGAAGCCATGAAGGGCTCTGAATGAGGAAGATGAGATCTAGTCAATGTCTAGAGTGCTCTCAGACACTCCCTAAGAGAAGGGCTGGCAAGACACACCATGCCAAGGCTACTGTATGCAAAGGACAGGTCGAGAGTGGAGCCCGCAGTCAGGCAGGTGCATACTCTGGGGGCCCAGAACTCGGCCCAGACCTAGCTCAAGTCAGGCTCAGGAGAGAACTCAGAGCTTAGAAAAAGTCCTTATGGACTCCAGCCTGTTTCCCTGCTCTGAAGTCCAAGACTGAACCAACTATTCTTCAAATTTGCCCCATAGCCTTAGCATCCCTGTGGTATGGCCAGAGGCATCAGAGAATCCTGAGGACAGACAAGTTTACACTGAAGTGACCAGTCTCAGGCAGGCCTAACTCTGGGTTTGGCATCTCATGAGCACAGTGAGCTATGTCACTTCTTGGCCCAAGCAGACACTTCTCCCTGAGATGTGTCCCTTCTGAAAGCCAAGGACTCTTGACCTCCAGGGTCCTATGTTTTGCACTGTGAGGGTTCCTTGGGGCCTCCTGGGGTACTACTGGACCAATCAGATCCTACATTTGTGGAAACTGACTGGGGCCTCGAGAGAAGGAATGACTTTCTCCAAGCCACACTATCAGGTAGACTGTCCCAGAGCTGGGCTTGGAAGGATAAGTGGGTCCTCTCAGTCTCTTGATCCTTGAAAGACAGACAGGCTAACAGCCAGATGTCTAAAAGCTCCGTTAGCAAAGAATCCCCATGAGTGACCAGAAATGGACTTAGGCCATCTTGGTGAGTTGCCAGCTCACAGGCCAGTGGGTCAGGCATCTGATACTCATCACCCAGGCATGGGCCACACATGGGAACAGAGCAGCAATCTGGGCCCACTTAGAATCACAGGTTTGCTTCTTCCTGTCTTCTGGACTCCAGCAAGAATGTTAATGAGGTCTTTCATGTTCAGTAAAAAGCAGGGTGTGATTCCTCCCCGACATGATCCCATCTGTGGGATCCAGGAAAGAGTCCAAAAATCACTATTGCCCCTGTCAGAGATGTGGCCCAATTTCTGCTTCTACATCAGAGGACACAGGCCCTGAGGAAAGGTCTCAGTCAGACTCCTTTCTCCAGACCAGGCTGGACAGTGAGGAGGTACACCCACCTACCCACCCTTCCTGTAGAGCAATCTAGAGACTCCACAAGGCCTGGCAGGTAGGGCCACCTAGACAGGCTCTACATCCAGAGGCGTTAAGACCAAGCTTGACCACTGAATCAGTACAGAAATGTTTAATGGTTGAATTGTACACTAACTCTGTGGCATATCCAGAAAGGCAACTTTTCATGTTTCAAAAATAGATTTGATAGAAAGATTTACATATTCATAAATAGGTAATGTGAAAATTCCCCCAATCCACATAGCATCCTTGGGCTAGCAATTCTGCCCCTGTCCAGGCTATGCAGGGGTGAGTTTGGCTAGAGGCCCACCACCGACAGCAACCTGGCACAGGGCAACCAATTCAATGTACACCAAGGGCTTCCTGTAGATTCCCCCAGTTGGGGCCTATGTCCTTGGGGCCAGACTTCTACCCAAAGAGACATAGAGCCCCTTCTCTGGTTACCTTTAGATGGCAAGACCTTTGTCCTTCACTCTATTGCTGCAATCACCCTGGCCCTACCAGCCTTTCTGTGGGTACTTCCTTGCTGTCCCCAGCTGCATCCAACCTCCTCCTGTTCCTGCTGTTCAGACCTTTTAAACAAGGAGGGAGATTAAACTTCTGTTCCCCAGAGGCCTGAGCTGCTGGCAGCCAAGCTTGCCTAGGGGAAGGAAAACAGCTGGTTTTATTTCCTGACTCACACACTCGCCTATTTCCTGGCCTGCAAGCCTGGGGCTTCTTCTGACAAAGACTCAGAGGTCTCTCTGTGCACTATCGTTGAGCAGGTGCCTCAGTAGGGGGGTCAGAGCCTTGGCACTACTGTCTGAAGAGATGGCTGGAGCTTCTCCATAGGAGCCAGGATTGAGGGCCCTCCCAGGCCATAGAATTGGGGGTCAGGTAAGAACCTGTCCTTGCCAGGATACTGGGGATAAGGCCTGTGGCTGGGGAGGGAGGATCTTCCCTCAGAGATGTATACGTTGGGTCGGTCACTTGTGGGATTCTGTGCTATAAAAAGTCAGGTTGGAAGAGAGATCTTGGAGAGGTGGACTGCAGTGGCCCCAAACATGATAGCAAGTAAAGAGGTGGGCAGGCTGTGGAGGCCATGGTCACTCACACTGGGTGAGGACCCTGGGCCTGGCCTTGCAGACCTGCACCTGGCAGTGGAACTGGAACCTGGTTATGGACGAGGAGTGGGGAGGTGCAGAGCTCAAGCAAACAGGTGTTTGGGCTAAACTCTTATTAGAGAAGGGGATGATCCTGCTCCAGGGCATAGGGCTGGCCCTTAATCACACCTCAGCACCCTGGGATTGTGAAAGGGAAGTGAGGTGGTCTTCCTGTGAATGGAGAGAGAAATAATCTTTCTGGTTGCTGGGTAAGCCAAAAGGCCAACAGTGAAGAAGGCTCCCCGAAGCCAAGCACTCCAGGTTAGGCTTAAAACCTTCCCAATGCTGCCACCCTTTTTAACACAGTTCCTCCTGCTGTGGTGACCACCAACCATAAAGTTATTTTCCTACCTACTTCCTAACTGTAGTTTTGCTACTGTTATGAATCATACTGTAAATATCTGTGTTTTCCAGTGGTTTTGAGAGACCCATGTGAAAGGTCCTCAACAACCCCCACAAAGGGGTCATGACCCACAGATTGAAAAACACTGCCTTATGGGCTTCATAGCCTCCAGCCCTTGGAGGCTGGGGAGGAGGCTCATGGCCCAGGATGGCAAATGAGCCCCATCACCGGTCAGTTGCCATCTTGTGGAAGAAGGGGGAGAGATCTGTCTAGAGCAAAAGGCCTCTGACCTCCCTCCTCTAGGCCCTAAGTATGGAAGCAGCAGTGCCCTGGCTGGGCTCAGCACTGGCTTGCTGGGTATTGGTGAGCAGCTACGGCAGGGCCAGTATCTAAGCTCAGATGGGCAGACACAGACCCAAGACCCGGCAAGCTCCCCACCACCCAGCAAAAGAGGGGCTCTTGCGAGGTCAGGGCTGCCTTCCTGATTGGCCCTGGAAACAGCAGCCTCACACGATCTACTAATGGAGCCACAGATGCCAGATGGCTCTGAGGACCATGTGCAATGCAAAGGGCATTCTCAGTGTTGGGGGCAGCCAGGCTCTGAAGTGGAGGGTTGGGAAAGGAACCAGCTCTCCCTGCCAGGAGCTTAAGCCAACTGAAACCAGCAAGTAGGACCCTCTCAACTGTATTAGACCTGGGAAAGGCATGCAGTTGGCTACTTGCAGCTCCTACCCAGTGCCCACCTGAGAAGCACTCAGAGCAGGCCCTGGTTCACTCAGGCCGCCTTCCACCCCATCAGAACCAGACTCAGCTAATCCACAGGCTGCCTCCTACCTGAAAGGGGGCCAGTGGGCCTAGCCCTGTTAATCTAGTTCGCCACCACAGTTCTGTCTCCCTAGGCTGCTATGTAGTTGTTGCAAAGCCCTGCTTCTAGCCCTGTGACCAGATCTGCCTAGGAAAGGGGCTGACAGGCCAGAACGCTTGAGTTGGGAGACAAGGGTAGGATACCTAGAAGAGGGGGGATGCAGGGAACAATCCCAGATCCATAATTAGACTGAGCCTGACCCAATGGTTGGGGACCCAGAGGCTGATGTGTCCTTCCTTGTGGGTCTAAAATCAGTCTCTTTATTGTGTGTGTGTGTGGGGGGGGATCTATACTGAGATGGTTGAACAGCATAGGACTGGGATGACTCAGGGCTTAGGACCGTCTTAGAAACAACACCTGGCTCCATTCCTTCACCTGGGTGCTTTAACCCTGAGCCCGGAAAAGAACAGTCCTGCACCCTAAGAGCCACACCTCTTCCTTCTGACCCCAGCAGGAAGCACCCGTTAAGGCGGGTGCGGGAACAGTGAGGTGTAAGATGGCCAGCTCTCAAGCCAGCAGATACTCATCTTTTTGCTTTGAAACTAACCAGACCCAGATCTCAGGGAACTAGAAGCTCTGGACTGTGGCAAGGAAGGTTTCTCCACATAGCTCCCACAGGGCCCTGACTTCAGCCTCTGGGACACAACAGGAATTGTTGCTGTTTTGTTTCTTTTGGTGCCGAGGACTGAAGCCAGGGCCTGGTGTGTGCTAAGCATGCCCTCAAACAGGCAGGCACCTCCTACAAACTGCTTCTTTTTCCTTAAACATTCATTTACTTTCCTATCTCACCCCTCAACCACACTAAAAGATTAGCTGCTTTTGCAACCTGACTGGCAACATTTTGGGCCTTAAGCCTGCAGTCTCCAGCTGGCCCTACACTTGTGTCAGAGAAAATGAGATGCTACAATGGAAAAGCAGAAAATTCTGAGAGGTCTTGGTAAGGCAGCGAGCCAGGCCCAGGGAGCTGAGAGCTCCAAGCTGGCAGTGAGGGAAGGGTGCCGCTTCCACCTGATGAGCTCAGGCTTTCCAGGGACAAGGCTCGGCACCAATCTGCTGATGTGCTTTTTACGATCTGGTTAGAGGCTGGAGAATGACCTGGAAGAACCTGGGGTACCAGCCACATCCCTGGAGAGCAGCAACCTGCTGCACAGCTGCAGCAGTTCAGGCAGAAGGTGGAAACCACCACGCGGGGGCTGGGCAGCACAGTCAGCCCATTTCCCATCACAGTCTCTGCTGGAAGGCTCAGGCTAGCCCTGGAATGTGAAGTACGTGGAGAGAGCAGATGCTGGCTGGTGGGATTGTCCACATCCTGCCCTGGGTCAACAGCCTTCTGCACAGGGCACCCTGCTTCTCCCTTCCTACCCAGCATCCAGGCAATGGGAGCAGAATCCCTGCAGAGAAGCCAGTGGTGCCCTGGAGGGCCGGTTCTGAAGGGTGGGGCTTGACAGGCTAGAGACAGAGGAGGTGGGGAGGTCCTGGCCTGCCTGCCCTGCCCTGCCCACCAGTCAGCACCCACAGCCCCAGCTCTCTGCAATGTCCTTGCTGTCCAGCTGGATGTGGTCAGCGCTCTTCTCACTGAACATGGGGCCTCCATGCCTCATGATGAGTTCAGTGGCCACTCTGGTGAAGGCCTCCTCCACATTGCTGGAGTCCTTGGCAGAGGTCTCGATGGCACAGAGGATGTCATAGTGCTCAGCCAGGCTCTGTGCTTCCGCCAGCGGGACTTCCCGGAAGTCGGCAAGGTCTGACTTGTTCCCTGTGGAGAAAGGTCAAGCAGAGGAGGGTGAGCCACAGGTGCCAGGCCTGCCCAGTCCTGCCCAGCAAAGCCACACTAAGAGTCCCCAAGCAAGCCGGGCGGTGGTGGCGCACGCCTTTAATCCCAGCACTTGGGAGGCAGAGGCAGGCGGATCTTTGTGAGTTCGAGGCCAGCCTGGTCTACAAAGCGAGTCCAGGACAGCCAGAGATATTCAGAGAAACCCTGTCTTGAAAAACCAAAAAAAAAAAAAAAGAGTCCCCAAGCAGGCCCTCTCCACAGGCTCCAGGTAAACACTGCTTACCTGGAGTAACTGACTCATCTTTAAATTGTCCTTTTTATTTAACCTTGTAAAAAATGTTACGTGTAAGGGAGTTTGCATGCGTGTATGTCTGTAAACCACATGTGTGCCTGGCAGCCCCAAGGACCAGAAGACATCTCACCCCCTAGAAACAGAGTTAGAGATAGTTTGAGCCAAAATGTAAGTGCTGGGAAAACTCAGGTCATGAGGAGCACTCAAAACTACTGAGCCATCTCTTCAAGTCCTATTTTAATCTTTTTTTTTTTTTTCAGCTATGGCTTGAATAGAACTTAATCTGTAGACCAGTCTCAAACTCACAGAGACCTGTGATCTACTTGCTGCTACCTCCTGAATGCTAGGATTAAAGGCAAGCATCACCACACTCTGTACATTCTAACCATTTTAAAAAAGAGTTCTCGCCGGTTTAATCCCAGCACTCGGGGAGGCAGAGGCAGGCAGATCTCTGTGAGTTCAAGGCCAACCTGATCTACAGAGTGAGCTCCAGGATAGCCAGGGCTACACAAAGAAACCCTGTCTGGAAAAACCAGAGTTCTCAACCAGTATAGTGGTAGCATACACCTTTAATCCCAGCACTCAGGAATAAAGAGGCAGGTGGATCTGTGAGTTTGAGGCCAACCTCGTCTACAGAGCAAGTTCCAGGATAGCCAGGGTTACACAGAGAAACCTTGTCTTGAAAAACCTAAAATATGCCAGGCGTGGTGGCGCACGCCTTTATTCCCAGCACTTGGGAGGCAGAGGCAGGCGGATCTCTGTGAGTTCGAGGCCAGCCTGGTCTACAAAGTGAGTCCAGGACAGCCAAGGATACACAGAGAAACCCTGTCTCAAAAAATCAAAAAAAAAAAGGAAAAAAAACCTAAAATAGATGATAGATAGATAGATGGATGGATGGATAGACAGATGATGGACAGATAGATGAGATACAGATGATATATATGTATATATAGATTGATAGATGATAGATGGATGATCGATGGCAGATGATAGATTAGATAGATAGATAGATAGATAGATGATAGATGGATGATAAATGGATGATAAATGGTGGTAGGAAAGTAAGTAGGCAGGCAAGCAGGCAGATAAACAGATTTTTTTAAATGTTTAAACTTCTTATTCTAGGCCAGCAAGATGGCTCAGCAGGTAGACACTTGTTGCCAAGTCAAGTGATCTGAGTTCAATTCCCAGGACCCACTTAGTAAAAGGAGAAAACTGATTTTAGCAAGTTGTCCTCTGACTTCTACACATGACAGCAGCATCCATGTGTGCACACATGCATGCTCAGACACACATACACACTAAATATAATTTTAAAATGAAAAAAATTAAGTTCTTACTCTGTGGTCTCTCAGGGTTTTTTTTTGTTTTGTTTGGGGTTTTTTGGTTTGTTTGGTTGGTTGGTTTTTGGTTTTTCAAGACAGAGTTTTCTCTGTATAGCCCTGGTAGTCCTGGACTCATTTTGTAGACTAGGCTGGCCTTGAACTCACAGAAATCTGCCTGCCTCTACCTCTTGAGTGCTGGGATTAAAGGCATGCGCCACCATACCCGGCTCAGGGGTTTTTTTTTTTGTTTGTTTGTTTGTTTTTGTTTTTATTGCCTTTTTTCCCTCTGCAGTGCTGTGGTTGAAACCTACAGCCCCGTCGTGCACACTAGCTAAGTGCTCAGCCACTGGGCAGAAGCCAGCCACACTGCTTCCTCTGGGCATGAGAAGCGGTGCTGTCTGCAGAAACACCACCATCCATGCCTTAGAGCTAGATGGTCTGGCACACAGGGACGGCAAAGCAGACTCCAGCACCCTTCTTGCCTTCTAATCTCAATTTTGAGTCTAACTTTGAAACTGACGAGAGGAATCAGGATTCAAAAGCTCCAGGTTCAGCTTCTGGCTCCTTTCCTGGCCAAGCTCAGCCTCTCCCTAGGCAGGCTTGCCCTGCACTGGAAAAGGAAGAAGGGAAAGGCAGAGAGAAGGCTTGCTCCAGGCCCCTCCAGCCACCATGCTAGCTCACCAATCAAGAGCTGCACGATGTTGGAGCCCGCGTACTTCCTCACATCCGCGATCCAGTGGGGCACTGACAAGAAGGTGCTCCTCTTGGTGATGTCATATGCAAGGATGGCTCCATTGGCACTGCGGTAGTAGCTCTGGGTGATGGTTCGGAACCGCTCCTGGCCAGCTGTGTCCCAAATCTGTAGCTGAAGAAAGGGGTCGACCCAGCGACACACGTCAAAGGGACAGGAAGGGCAACCCCACAGACTCATGCCCAGAACAGTGGGTCCACTGGCCTAAAGGAAGCTCATAGCCAGTCCTCTGTGAGCCTTACAAAATTGCTCAGAGCCGGGCATGGTGGTGCATGCTTTTAATAAGCACTCGGGAGGCAGAGGCAGGCAGATCTCTGTGAGTTCGAGGCCAGCCTGGTCTACAAAGTGAGTCCAGGACAGCCAGGGTTACACAGAGAAACCCTGTCTCGAAAAACCAAAAAAAAAAAAAGAAGAAGAAGAAGAAAATAGCTCAGGACTGGAGATCTGAATGATTGCTGTGCAATCCAAAAGACTAGAGTTCGGGTCCCAGCACTCACATAGCAAACCAAGCATCCCCACACACCTGTAACCTCATTCAGCTCTAAGTGGGGCAGACGACAGTATCACTGAAGCTTACTGGCTTCTAGCCTGTCAAGAAAACCTAAGCCCCATGTTTGAAGAGAGTCCCTCCCACCAAAGGAGTAGATGGGAGGTGACAAGAGGACACCTAACTCTCTTCTGGCCTCTGGATGTGCACACATAAATAAAAAAAGAAAAAGAAAAGAAAGCAACTCAGATATCCAGTATGAGGAAGAGAAGAGAATGTGTGGGCGGAAGGCAGCTTGCCTCACAACTCTAAAGTCCCTCAAGACAAGAGGCAATTCTGAACTGAGTCCTCCATGGATTCGCTCTCCCCTTAACCCTGATCACAGCTGCAGATGTGGACCACTGGAGTCTACAGGTGAGGAACTGGCTGCAGTGAGGATATACGCATTGGGTCTTTTTTCCTGCAAGCTCTCACTAGGCCGTGGTCGTACAGAATGGGTGTAATGATTCCACAGCTGGTGGTGAGGAGGCTGGACTGGGGCAGTGGGTGCCCGCTGATCAACCGTGGCCAAAGCATGGGGCGCAGGGTCTTTCTCCACCATCTCCAGCCTCTAGCACTACACTGGAAGTCCCAGCAGGGTGTGGTTCTGCACTCTCTCACCTGGCACACCCTGCTTCTCAGTTCTTCCCAGACAAGCCTTCCCAGCCTGCACTTGACCTTTAGGAGAAACTCCCTGGGCTGCTGATACCCAGAGTCGTGTCCATGAGCATTTGTAGGGCCCAGTGCACTTCTGGGTCCCAGTGAGGACAAAAATGGGCTCCCAGAGCACACAAGCTCAGAAATAAACACTGCCTCTCCTCTGCCACTAAGCAAGGTTGGAGGGGTGAGTTTCAGTTCCTTCTTTGACCCTGTAATGGGAACACTGAAAATCACCATCCTTGGTGGGGGTAGGGCTTGTTTAAGTTCCACACGTGGTGACTCCAAGTGTATACTGGCCCACAAGACTCCTCAAACCCACAATGAAGCAATAGTGTCTGCATCATCAGGTTTGACCTCAGCATTTAGACTCTCCTATCCATCCTTTATCACCTTAAGGTAGCGCTTGCTGACACACACACACACACACACACACACACACACACAAACTCCAGCCCTATGCAAAAGTAACTTGTTCCCTTCATGTTCCTGCCTCTCTAACAACTCATACCATAGAAAGCATTATCTATTTCACTCAAGTACCCACCAAGATGACTTTAGGAGCTAGGCAGGGAACATGTGCAAACTGCTTTCCAGGGATTCATGGTTCACAGTCCCACTGACTATGTCACATGGCAGCAGGAAAGCAACCCTGTTTATTAGGTTAAAAACAATCGCTGGAAGCATGGCATGGTGGCGCACGCCTTTAATCTCAGCACTTGGGAGGCAGAGGCAGGCGGATCTCTGTGAGTTCAAGGCCAGCCTGGTCTACAAAGAGAGTCCAAGACAGCCAGAACTAACCAGAGAAACCCTTTCTCAAAAAACAAAAACAAAACAAAACATCACTGGAAGGTCTTTGACCTATGTCCTGGAGTCCTGTCCCTCCCAATGGAAAAGGAGTCTGTCCTGAGTAAGCAGTGGAAAGTTCCAGGCTTCTTTGCCTTACAAGAGAACCTTGGAAAAGTTAGTTCTCAGGGCAAAAACTGAGATGGTCAGACTGACCCAAATACAAGTTCATGAGCTATTTTTTATGATGTCTTGGGACATGAGTCAAACCAGGAGGTAGTGTTTGAGGGCTCTTCCTCCATCAGCCTCTTCTGCCTGTGCTCTGTCCTCTAGGGAAGAACTTAGCTGCAGGTTCTCCAATGCTGTAAAACCCCCAGTGTGTTATACTAACTGATGAAAGGCAGAAGTTACACTCCAAGGGAAGTGCAGTAGGTGGGCAAGTTCACTCTGCTGCGTGTGTGTGTGTGTGTGTGTGTGTGTGTGTGTGTGTGTGTGTGTGTG
>CAJQZJ010034271.1:2379660-2419876 GCA_907164525.1 Lophiomys imhausi | reverse complement strand
TGTGTGTGTGTGTGTGTGTGTGTGTGTGTGTGTGTGTGTGTGTGTGTTGCTGTATCTGCTCTCTGGACAAGAACTGTGAGTAGGCAATGGAAATTCTCCCAGGGCTGGCAATCTTCACCCCAGCCCATCCCCGGTGCCCTGGGCTGCAATGGCAGCCTTACAGCTCAAGCTTGAGTAGCCAAAGGCTTATGCCTCCAGGTCCTGAGGGTGGAGGCTCACTGCTCTGGGTTTTAATCATCAGCTACTGTGATCTTCAGTCTCCCCACAGCTTTCATTATGTTCCTTAATGAACCTCAATATCGGAGGCCTTAGCTCCTACAGTGGTTGGTGTCACAGCTCTCAGGCCTAATGTGTCTAGGACGCCTGGCCCTTAAGACTTGGCAGCTCCTTGGAACTCTTCAAGCAACTGGAGCTAGCAGTTTCTCATCTCTGGTTCTTCAAAGCCTATCTTTCTTCACCTCTAGTCTCTGACCCCTTTGTCTGCCATCTCTATTCCCATGTTTCTATCCTGGTTGTTCTCAGGAACTCATCAGCCACCCTCTTATTGGTATTGCCGCTGCCACAGCTTCTGGTTCTGCCCTTGTGTCTTTGTGTTACCATCCCGGCTTACTTTACTAATAATAATGATCAAAAGTAGGTAAGAAAAGAGCCTTCAGGAGAAGCCTCTCATTTGACCTAATGCTGCAACCCCAGAGTTCAGTACAAGAGAGTGTCCTGCAACTGGCTGAGCGTAAAACTGAACTGAACTGATTTCTTCTATAGCCAGAGAGATGCTCTGCCAAGGGCATCCACATCTTCGCGGGGTAGGCCTTCAAACAAATTTAGGACCATATTTGCCTGAATCACAGGTCTTCTGATGAGCTACCAGAGAACTGTTCTCCCCTTCTATCCTGAGTGAAAACGGCTGTTAAGAGTTCACCAAGCTTGTGATGGCAAAAGTCAAGTGCGAGTTATTTGAAGTAGTCAAGATGGGATAACGTCTTTGAAGTTGGAGGCCTACTTGGGAAGCCAGCAGCTGTGGCTGCTGTATAGTTTCCTCAAAGAATCCATGGAGTGTCCAAATGAGCATGTGAGCATGAGGCCAATCGGAGCCAGCTACTTGGCTGATAACCCTCTGCTCAAAGCAGCCAGGGTACCAGGAGTTTAATAGCTAACAAATCATGTTGGCCCCTGTGGTGGTTTGAAGAGGTTTGGCCCCCATAAACTCATGTGTTTGAATGCTTGTCCATAGGCAGTGGGGTTTGGCCTTATTGGAGTAGGTGTGGCCTTGTAAGGAAATATGTCACTTTGTGGGCAGGCTTTGAGGTCTCAGATGCTCAAGCTATGCACAGTGTGGAACATGGGCTCCTGCTGCTGCCTGTGGATCAAGATGTAGAACTCTCAGCTCCTTCTCCAGCACTAAGTTGGCCTGCATGCTGCCATCCTTCCCACCATGACAATAATGGGTTAAGCTTCTGAAACTGTAAGGCAGCTCCAATTAAATGCCCCTTATAAGAGCTGCCTTGGTCATGGTGTCTATTCACAGCAATAGAAACCCTAAGACAGGCCCCAAGTCTTAACTTACTTAAAGGAAAAATAAACATTATAAAATGGTGCTTATAATAAAGGCCTATCACTACCATTGATAGTGCATTAATTGTATTTTAACAGTGTTTAACTCTAACCCTGGGCCCAGAGACAAGTCTTGACCTGACAGAGAACAAGTGTGGATAAGAAAAGTGAAAACACATTGGCCTGAGGACATCGAGTGGAGGCAAACAGAGAGGGTTTGTGGAAAGGAGCTAGTATCAGAGGGATGAGGGATGTTGACAGCCTCCGCACCCGAATTCCTCCTGCTCCCTTAACATGCTTCCATCAAGGCACAGCATCAACAAGTCCCTTGCAGTAATGTGGCTCCTACATGGAAACTCTGTGCCAACATAAAGTAGCATCTGCCTATGTGACTAAGGACAGTCATACCAGCTTTCCACAGGTTTCCTCATCACACTCTGGACAGCATCGTCCATCTCACAGCCATGCTAAAAGTATGGGTCCATGTGCCTTGTATATCCAGACAGGCAGAACTCAGCAGGGCACCCAGAGCTGTCAGCATTTCCTATCTAACTAAAATAATAAAAAGATCAATCTTTTTATTTTGAGACAGGATCTCATATATCCAGGCTGATCTCAAACCCTCTATGTAGCCAAAAGAGACCTTGAACTTCTGATCCTCCTGTCTCCATCTTCTCTGAATCTTGGGATTACAGGCATGTGCCACCACTCCTAGTTTTATGAGGTACAGGAGATAGAACCCATGGTTCATACATGCGGGGCAAACTCTCTACCAACTGAGCTACATGCCCAGCTGCAAGATTACTCTTACATACAGTGTTGCAGGAGAGACGCTGTGGCAACAGTATTCCAAGCCTACAGCCCTAGCCCCTCACTGGCTCCCACAGTATATGGAAAGCTTTTTCAGGAAATTTCCCCAGTGAGTTAAATCTCCCACAAGAATCAAACTCTTGCCTGAATGTTCTTGACATGTTTGCATTTGGCAAACAAGTCCTGCCTCCGTTGCTCATAAAGGGCTGAATGCTCCCAACAACCCATTCTTCCCTTCCCAGAAGCTCGGATCACCCACCTAGCCACCAGGCCATACCACCGAGTGGGAGAGCCTGGAGCACAGGATCCCTCCCAGGTGTCTGGCCCAGTTCAGATGGGCACCTGAAAATCAGGACAGCACCCAATACAGGGGGCTGGGATTAAAAGGTGTGCACCACCACACCCAGCCTAAGAGCAGCATTCTTAAAGTTGAGGCTACAAGTTCTGCCCTTATAGGCCCTCAGATCCTCCACAGTTAAGTCTCTAAACTCTGCCTTTAATCCCAGCACTCAGAGGAGGCAGAGGCAGGTGGATCTCTGTGAGTTTGAGGCCAGCCTGGCCTACAAAGTGAGTCCCAGGACAGCTGGGGCTCCACACAGAAACCCTGTCTCGAAAAACAAAAAGTCTCTAAACTCAAGCTCACTCTATCACCAGGTAAGGTGATTCTCTTTTGTTTATTTCTTTCTTTTTCTTTTTTGTTTTTAAATAGGGGGGTGGAGGGTTAAGTGAGGCCCTTGTGTGTGCTTAGCAAGTTGCTCTACCACTGAGCTGCACCCCCAGTCTCCCCCAGTCTCCCAGGGCTTATTTTCCCAGACTTCCTCAGTCAAATGCACCAGATCACAGGCTCAACTCTCCCCCACTCTTCCTCACACCACCCCCCACCATGCCCTGCTATTTTGGTAATGAGAAAGTTGCACTAGCTTGGGATCTCAACTAAGTCTTAGGTCCTTCTATCCTCCTCCACATTAATCCTCAGAACACAGCGCCAGGCAGCCTCCCAGCTCTCATAGACAAAGCTGACCACTTTGTTTCCTGCTACCCTCAAAATAGTGGACACGATGCCAGCAGGATCAAGCTGGCCTGGGAACAATCCAAGGTCTCATCTTTCTCCACTCTCAAGCTTCATCTATGCCACTTAGCATGTTCCTATGATCTGTCGTGCATACAGTTATGGCATCTGAAACCCTTTGTGTCCCCACCCCCATCCTTCAGAATACTCCATTTTTCAGTGCCTCCTTCAACCCTTTTGTCCTCATTACCCTGGACAAGGTGGACTGCTGCGTCCTCTGGGCTTGTCCAAGCGTGCAACACTCATCCCTGCAGGTCCACCCAAGGGCCCTGCACTAGAGCTGCTCTCTTCGATATCAACACTAGGCCCTGTTTGCACCAGGTGTGTCCACTGCCCGGCTCAGATCTCCAGCCACCACCGTGACAGCGTTAAGAGCATGATGTGCTGGGTGCTATCTGAGATGAGGCCTGAAGAACGGAGACTGCCTCTGCTGTACCTTTTCCTCTTCGGGTCCTGGACCACCATCTGGGAGAAGGCAGCAACTTATGGCAGCATGAGCCAGTCAGTCACAGGAGAACTCTCTCCCTGATTTGGAGGTGAAGTCCAAGCCTCTAGTCAACAAGCACCGCTAATCCACAAGCACCCGCCAGGTTCCTCTTATTTCAAACGCCTACTGCTCCAGCAATGGTCGGCTTGAAACCCCAGAAAGACTGCTTTGCCTTCAGAGCTTGGAATGGAACCCTGGGCCTCGAACAGGCCAACAACAGACAAGTGAGCTGCCTCAACCAAGGCCATGGCTCTCAACATGCCAAGAAACAAAGTCAGAATGACAGTAGGAGTTTACACTGGCGCTTCAAGAACAAAGTTATTTTTCTGTGTGATTTCTTCTACATATTTCACAGAATTTCCATGTACTTCCCAAAACTTTTATCTTTTTATATATTTCACCTAAATATAAACATAGCAGATATTCACAAGTCATAGTTATCAAATAATTTATTTATTTTTTGTTGTGAACTTAGTATACCTAAGAAGAAGAAGAAAATCAATTTTTTCATTGAAACTATACAAAGAGACAGGGTTTCTCAAAAAAGATGTATACCTGGCTGTCCTGGACTAACTCTGTAGACCAGGCTAGCCTTGAACTCACAGAAATCCACCTGCCTCTGCCTCTGTCTCCTGAGTGCTGGGATTAAAGCGTGTGCCACCACACCCAGTGACATGATTTTTTGAAAATAATTTATTTCTTTTTATTTGATGTACATTGGTGTTTTGCCTACATGTCTGTATGTGGGTATCAGATACCCTGGAAGTGGAGATACAGTTTTGAGCTGACATGTGGATACTGAGAATGGAATCCAGATCCTCTGGAAGAACAGCCAGTGTTCTTAACCACTGAGCCCTCTCTCCAGCCCTAGGGCATGATTATGAAGGAGTATTGAGATCTCTCTCCTTCTCAAGCCTTCCTCAACTACATGCTCCCATGATGCACTGTGTTACCAGCCCAAAACTGTGACCTAAAACAAGCCATTATTCCATTTATTTATTTATTCCATATTGTTACATTGATGAGAAACTAACCCATGATTGTGGGCTGGAGGCCAAACTGGTAGGTCTCTCAAATCAGTGTAAACTTAGTCTCCTTTAAAAAGCTACCACTTGCTGGGTGGTGGTGGCGCACGCCTTTAATCTCAGCACTCGGGAGGCAGAGGCAGGCGGATCTCTGTGAGTTGAAGGCCAGCCTGCTCTACAAAGTGAGTCCAGGACAGTAAAGGGTACACAGAAAAACCTTGTCTCAAAAAAAAAAAGTGCTACCACTTCAGCGGGAGTGGCGCATACCTTCAATATCAGGCTTGGAAGGCAGAGGCAGGTGAACTTGAGTTCAAGGTCAGCCTGGCCTACAGATTGAGTTCCAGGACAACCAAATCTACACAGAGACCCTGTTTCATTAAAAAAAAAAAAAAAAAAAAACCACCAACAACAAATGCACTCGCTGCTCTTTCAGAGGACCAGGTTCTATTCCCAGTACCTACATGGCTGCTCATAACTGTCTGTAACTCCAGTTCCAGGGATATAGCACCCACTTGCTTTTGCAGACACCAGACATGCACATGGTACACATACACGCAGGCCAACAAAATAAATTAATATTTTTTTAAAAATGTAAAAATAGCCGGGCATGATGGAACATGCCTTTAATCCCAGCACTCAAGAGACGGAGGCAGGCAGATCTCTGTGAATTCAAGGCCAGCCTGGTCTACACAGCAAATTTCATGACAGCCATGGTTATAGAGAGACCATGTCTCAAAAAAACAAAAAAGAAAAGAAAAACGAAAAATTATGAGACACATTTAGTAAATGCCCGCCGCAGCCCGCCACGTGTTAGGATTGTCATCAGGACCTGGGTATGCGCGCCCTCTAACCTAAGACGAACCAGCTGGCTCCATTTTACAGTGCTCAGAATGGAGCACAAGCAGGCGTGCTGGGCAAGCCAACACCCCAGCAATGAGCCATAACTTTAGAACGGGTTTGTTTGTTTGTTTAGAGGGTTATTCAGTTGTTTTATTTTTTATTTTTTTATTACATTTTACTTATTTTTGTGTGCAGGAAAGGGATGTGCACAGGAAGGTCAGAGGACAACTTTTGGGAGTGAGTTCTTTCTTCCTACCTTGTGGAGTCCAGAGACCATCAGCTCAGGTGTCAGGCTTGGCAATAAGCATCTTTAACCACTCGCCCATCTCACAGCCTCCCACTAGTTGGCTTTTGAGACAGGGTGGCACTAGGTTGCCCAGGCAGGCTTTGAACTTGCAACCTGCTTACTTGAGGTTTGTGAATAGCTGAGGCTACAGGCTTGTGCAATCAGATCTGAGAAGCCTCAGTTCTCAGGTTTTCACACGTGTTCAAGACCACAGTGACACCATCCTATATGGAATGTTAAGTCGGCTACAGTGACCCACCCCTTTAATACCAGCTACTTAGGGAATGAAGCACGACAATCTCTTGGGCCCAGGAGTACCAGGCCAAGCTAGTCAACACAGATCCTATGTCAAAAATAAAGCTGGGTGTGGTGGCACAAGTCTTTAATCCTAGCATTCTTTAGGCTGAAGCAAGCTGATCCCTGTGTGTTCCAGGCCAATCCAGTCTACATGGCCAGTGCCAGGCCAGCCAAGGTTATATAATAAGACCCTATCTTTAAAATATATATTAATATATATATTTGTGTATATGTATATATATACAAATACAAATAGAGACATGACTGGAAAGTATAGCCATGTGACTGAAATTTTGACATCACAACTTAGAACTTAATGTTTTAATGGAGCTATTCCTCTGAGTTGGCTTCTTGAAATAGTAGTTCTGAATGTTCAATCGGCTAAGACACTCTACATCCACAGTCTTTTATTTTTTGGTTTTTTGAGACAGGGTTTCTCTGTGTAGCCCTGGCTGTCCTGGACTCACTTTGTAGACCAGGCTGGCCTTGAACTCACAGAGATCCGCCTGCCTCTGCCTCTGGAGTGCTGGGATTAAAGGTGTTGCACCACCATGCCTGGCTCAGAGTCTTTTAGTGACCTTGTACTTTCTCTTTTGGCAGGTCTTCAGGGGTGGATCTGATGACTGAAAACAGTCCATGGGCTACTAGGGCCTGCCATTGTGTTAGCAGTTGTTTGGTCCAAAGTGAAGTCTGATGCCAACATGGTGGCTCATATCAGCATTTGGAAGTTTGAGACAGGAGGATCATAACTTTGAGGTCAGCCTAAGCTACATAGTAAATTCTAGGTCAGCCAGTCCTACATAACAGAAACTAAATTAAAAGATAAAAAGAGGGCTGAACACACAGATCAGTGATAAAGCACTTGCCTAGCATGCACAGGATCCTGGGTTCAGTCTCCAGGACTGTAAAGAAATGAACCAAGTCTCAAACATCACACTGAGGACTGGCTCTCCCTTTGTCCATCCAGGAAGGGGAGATCTCCAAGACAAAGTGATGCAACTACAGGTAGAAGAGGCCAGGTGTGGGCAAGCATGACAGGAGAGTTGTTCCAAATGCAAACCCTGGGCTGTACAGCAAGTACAGGCCAGCCAAGGATACATGACCCTGTCTCATACAATGACAACAAAAAAAGAATATATTTAATGGTATCTACAAAGCTATTAATGACAGTAGCTGGAAAGATGACTCAGCGATTAAGAGCACTGGATGTTTCTTCCAAAGGACTCAGGTTCAAATCCCAGCACCCACATGGCAGTTCACAGGTATCTGTAATTGCCGGGCATGGTGGCCCACGCCTTTAGCCCGAGCACTCAGGAGGCAGAGGCAGGTGGATCTCTATGAGTCCAAGGCCAGCCTGGTCTGCAAAGTGAGTCCAGGACAGCCAGAGATACACAGGGAAACTCTATCTCAAAAAAACAAAAAAGGAACTGGAGAGATGGCTCAGTGGTTATGAGCACTAGCTGTTCTTCTGAAGGACTCAGGTTCAAATCCCAGCACCCACATGGCAGGTCACAGCTGACTGTAATTCCCGGGTTTGATAGCACACACCTTTAATCCCAGCACTAGAGAGGCAGAGGCAGGTGGATCTCTGTGAGTTCAAGGCTAGTCTAATCTACAAATCGAGTACAGGACAGCCAGGGCTACACAGAGAAACCTTGTCTCGAAAAACCAAAAGAAAAAAAAATATTAATGACAAAAGATTCTTCGTACTCATCGACTCAAAGCAGGCTAGAGGTTCTTTAGCAGGAGTTGGTTGGTTTCTATTGCAATGTGAATAAAGCACTTTGTACTCAAACATTAGTCTAGAAGACAAGTTTTCTCTTCTTATTCACAGTGGTCATTTTTAACACTTCTCAATTAATTTGAACAAGTATTTGTTTAAAATAAACAACGGGTATTACAATGTTGAAACAATACTGGTAATCAAAATGTACAATGCAAATGATCTACAATGGTCAGTTTTATTTTTTAATGTTTAAATAACACTTATTGGGGGGGGGGGCAGCACATGTGTGCCACACAAGTGTGGAGGTCAGAGGATAATTTCCAGGAGTTGACTGTCTCCTACCATGTGGGTCCCTGGGACTCAACTCAGGTTGTTGGGCTTGGCTGAAAGCACCTTTACCCACTGAGTCCCCCATTGGCCCTGATGACCAGATCTTACACTGATCCCCACCTCCCTCACTTGTTGATTTGTGTGCTTGCTGCCAGTGGTGGAGGGCATAACAAGGACAGAACAGCTCCTGACTAGGGACTGAAAGGCTAGGCTCTGGTTCAAGACTTGCCACCTCCAGGCTACCTTGCCTCCCCTTGTACAATGGAGACATCTCCCAGAGGGGTGGCTGGGAAGATCAGATGGGACAATGAGTAAGGAGAGTGGGGACTCAGTAAGGTGCACACACAAGCACTGCCCCTCCTGCTACTGACCTTTAAACATGTCTTCATGCCCAAGTGCCCAAAGAAACTACAGGGAAGAGCCAGATGTGGTAGCTGACACTGGAAATGCCAGCACTCGGGAGGTTGAGATAGAGGGTCACAAGTTCAAAGTCATTCTGGGCTACAGAGTAAGACTTTTATCGAAAAGGCAAAAAAGAGAATTGAGGGAGGCAGGTCAACAGCAAATAGGCCGAGAGCCCGCCCTTTCCTGACCCCTCATGTCACTTCCTCTCCCAGGTACTCACACACTGTCACTTCCCATTCTGCTGGAGATCCACAGGGGAAAATCTGTAAGGGCATCTTAGAAAACAGTAAGTTAGAAGAGGAGCCATCGTATGCCCCATGTAGTATGTGCTAAGCTGAGGGTTTAGCTCACCTCTAAAGCCCCCTCTCTCTCTTCCCACAAGAGCACTGCCTGAGGACAGTAGGAATCCTCAGGAGGCAAGGTTTAGTTTACAATTAGGATGGTGGCCATTGGTATCAAGAACAGATTTCTTCATAAAATCACAGTGACCTAGAATGTCTCTTATCTAACAGTCCTTTTGCTATTTCTGACCAGAACTGAAAAGTCAAATTGATTTTATCCGAATAGGAAACACACTGACACAAAGTCAGATTCTAAATGGAAGAACTAGGAAGGAAAACAAAAATATTCTGGGTTGGGAGTGTAGCCCAGCAGAAAGCACTTGTTTATAGAATGCATGGGGGCCCTGGATTCCACCACCAGCACTGAAACACACACACACATACACAGACATACACCCTCAGTTCCTTTAAACCCTCCCTACCCCTACTTTGGAAGTAACAGGAGCAACTATGAAAACAAAGAACGTTTCTGAGACCAAGAACAGCTTGAGGCTGGGTGGTGGTGGCACATGCCTTTAATCTCAGTACTTGGGAAGTAGAGGCAGGCAGATCTCTGTGAGTTCAAGGCCAGTCTGGTCTACAAAACAAGTCCAAGACAGCCAGGGCTGCTGTTACACAGAGAAACCCTGTCTCGCATAACAAAAAAAGAAAAAAAAGGAAGAAGAAAAAAAAGAGCCACTTGAGTCAAGGACAATGAGCTGGAAGCCCTGGTCCAAAGTACCAAGCTACCTGTACTTGGGGCCTGCGTGCCCAGTGAATTGAAAACCAAGTTTACATGACAGGCCTTGGTGTGCCCACATAAAGGAAGTGAGAAGTGGGGTGTAGACTCAGGGTTTAGAGCTGGGCTTCCTAGGGGTAGTGCAGCAGGGGGCACTGAGTGGAAGAGAAGCAAGCTCACCATCCCTAGTCATCTAGAAAGGAAAATGGCAACAAAAGCAAGATGAAACAAACCCTTTTACTTGTTTTCATCATCAAGTTTGCCTTTATTTACAATATATTTGGGGTTTAAAAGAAATGGCTAGTACTACTTGTTTTCTGCTTATTAGGCTCAGGGTAGCTTGGGCAACAAAAGGGTAAGGGAAACTTCCCTGTGTATCCCTTTAAGTCTTTGAAATTTTGTAATTTGAACCATATGAATAGATCATCTATGTAAAAAAAAAAAAAAAAAGTAGGAAGGGCCAGCAAGATGGCTCAGTGAGTAAAGGTGCTTGCTGTCAAGTCTAGCAACCTGAGTTCCATCCAAAGGGCCCACATAGCAGAAGGAGAGAAGGGACTCATGCAAATTGTCCTATGACCTCCACAAGCCTGCTGTTGCATAAGTCCACCATGTGCATGCATGTACACATGTACACACACACTCACAATAATAATAATAATAATAATAAATTTTAAGATATGGTTTTTTTTTAAAGGCAGGAAATTTTAAATGCTTTCGAGCATGTCCACAGGTTTTCAACAACCTTCACAAGGAGGTGAAGACTCATTAATCCCATTTCAGAGACCAAGAGGCCTGAGGCTACAAGAAAAAAGTTCAACTGCAAGGACAGAAGACCTAAGCGCCTTCAGACTCTTGGCCTAGTGTTCTTGTTCAGACTCTCCAACCAGAAAGACAAACAGCAGCCGGGTGTGGTGGCGCATGCCTTTAATCCCAGCACTCAGGAGGCAGAGACCGGCGGATCTCTGTGAGTTCAAGGCCAGCCTGGTCTACAAAGTAAGTCCAGGACAGCCAGATATACCCAGAGAAACCCTGTCTTGAAAAAACAAACAAACAAAAAGACAAACAGCACTCAGGGGTTCATGTACCACACCCAATCCTCAGACCAACGGGCAATCAAATGTAGGACACCTCAAATGGACATTTAAAAAGGCCAGTGAACCTGCACAGCAGCTTGTGTGATCTGAATGGACTATTTATTTTTTAATTTACTGTACGTCTATATATGACAAGTGTGTGTTGAGCATGCACACATATACAAAGGTACACACATGCCACAGCACTTGTGTGGAGGGAGGTCAGGGGTCAACTTTCAGGAGTCAGTCCTCGCCTTGCACCCTGGGTTCTATGATCAAACTCAGGCACCCAGGACTTTTACTTGCTGAGTCATCTAACCAGCCCCCTGAGTGGGCCTATCTCAAGGTTTCTATGAGCTGATAAACACCCTGAAATATGCCAGTGCCAGTTTGTATTGAAAATATTTATGATTCCTAAGTATAAAAACTGGTTGTGGGCTCGGTGTGGTGGCACAAGCCTTTAATCCCAGCACTTGGGAGACAGAGGCAGGCGGATCTCCATTGAATTCAAGGCCAGCCTGATCTAAAGAGTGAGTTCTAGGACAGCCAGGGCTATACAGAGAAACCCTGTCTCAAAAAAACAACAACACAAAAAAGTAAAGAAAAACTGGTTGTGGTGGCAGATCCTTGTAGCCCTGTCATTTAAGAAGTAGAGGCAAGAGGATCACAGGTTCAAGGGTACCCTCAGCTACATAGTAAGTTTGAGGCCAGCCTAGACTACATGAGGCTCTGACCTGAAAAAACAGGGAGGAAGGGGGAAAAAGTGCAAGTGCATACTCTGTCCCCAGTGACTGCAATGATTCTTGGGTTCATTCCCTTCAGAACTTTGAGGCTACTTTTCCAGGTACAAAGAGAATCAGAAAGTGAGTATGTACCCAGAAGCCAGCCAAATCCAGAGTTCAAATCCTGGTTTTGACCCTGACTCAGAGACCTCAGGTGAGTCAGTTACTTCACTTTCCTTGGCTTGGGCTGCCTCTCTATAAATATTAACCAACAAGCAGGCGTATAATGAACACACGGGTCTGACACTGGCCAGCAGGATCTGGGTCTTTAAAGGCCTTATCTTCAACAGGAAGAGACAAACAGTCCAGGTAATTTCAGGTCCGGGTAAGTGCTATAAGCACACAAACAATAGGAAAAAGACCTGGGAGGTCAGGGAGGACTGTGGGAAAGCAATGTTCAGGCTAGAACCCGAATAAAATACCACTTACACGAGGCTCTGCGGGCACAGTATGACAAGAAGGGGAGACAGAGGCAAAGGTGGTGAGACGGGAACAATCTTGGCATAGTTAGAGAATTAGGGCTAAAGAGGTTAGAGAATAGGGCTGGTGAGACAGGCCAGCCCATCTCAAGTGAAATAGTACAATGGTTGTCATGGGAATTGAGTACAGAAAAAAAGAACTTGGTTGGGTCTATTATTTTCAAATTCCCACTATAGCAGAACTCTCTAAACAAGTAAAACTGAAACACAAAACTGAATGCAATGGTTTTGCTCTGGCCTGTGGGAAGCAAAGCCTCTGCTTTCTTGGCCTTCCGAACTCACTCCAGGGAACTTCCAACCTCAGCAGAGCTGGGACAGCAGGTGGCCTGTCTCTAAGGCTCCTCAAACTCTTACAAAGCACAGCTTAGGTGGGAGACAGGCTTACTGGTAGCGCTTATGCACCAAGCCCTAAGTTCAACCCTCAGCGCCACAAAAAGAATAATCATCAGTAACAATGCCCTCAAGTCTGTAGAACACACCATTAAACAGCTGACTCACAATAGCTTCTAGAAAGGACAACCAACACGACTGGAAGTATTATCACACATGCACAGTTCTGCTACTCCCAGGGCCCCAAGGCTGCCTCTTAAGAGGAAAATCTGGAGTGGCCATAAGGAAAATAACAAGCCGGACAGTCCTCTATTGTATAACCTAAGCTCAACTGCACAGTCCACCCAGGGCTGAACTGGGTGACGGGGTATCTCCACAGGTAAACAGGAATATTGCCCCCGCTTCACAAATCAGCACAGAGATCCACACACATCGAGCACAGGCCAACAGTTTTCCAAACGGGAACAATTCTCTTTATGTTTCTATTTTCACATTGCACCTTGAACTTGACCGTGGACACACTCTAACCAGGACAGCCCTTACCTGGCCACAACTAAGGCTGCCTGCCTGCACCTGGCCCCTTTTCACCTCACAGAAACCAAAATATACTGACTGTTATAAAGACGGTTTAAAACCTTGCAGGCAAACCTCTAGAGACACAGGGGCCATAAAAAATGATTGTTGACTTGCTTTTTTTCTACCCGATGGGACAGGAGATAGAGGCAACACCCAGAAATTATCCCAACTTCATAGAAACAAAGAGCTGAGTATCTCAGCCAAGGGCAACAGAGAACAGGCCTAGGCCACCCAAATAAGCAGAGCCACAGCGGCAACAGGGTCAAGAAGCTCCCGTCCCAGGCTTCACTTCCTGAAAACACAGGACAGCCCCCACCCAGTACTCTTTAGACCTGTCTTGAAGATCCTTGTGAACTTGAAACCATGAAAAAAAAAAAATGGCAAAGGGTTTCTGTAGGGTGCAAGTCAGGAAAGTCACTGCGTGCCCCTGCCAGCAGGAACAATGCCGTGGCCTGTCCAGGATGCTATGGTTATAGGGAGGGCAGACACCTAGGTTAAGAAGCTGATTTCATTCATCACAAGTATTATTTATCAAACCATTGCCAGGACATTGTGGCAACCACATCCTGCTGTTTCTGCTGGGGTCCTTGCCAAGCTCTGGTTCTCTCCCCCACCTTCCGGTATCTGTAAAGTTTTCAGTTTCTATCAACCCCTAGTTGGGGAGGCCCCCCGGCGCCCATCCCGCGCCGGCCCTGGTGGAGCCCCTAAGAGACTGCAGGGAGGCGTGGCCAGGGAGGAAATTCTGACAAAAACTTTTGGCCCTCTGGTCCCAGCAGCCACTACTTCCTGGTCCCCTCCTGGTCGGTCACGGGGATGTCGTTATCTGGCTGAGTGCTCCCCACAGGGCCGCACAGGGAAGGGTCTGTGCCGGCATGCGCGGCGCTCACAGCGCCCACGGCCCGCAGGTTGCCTTCCACCGCAAGTTATTTTGGAGGAGTCCCCACGCCGTGAGCACCGGGAGGGGGAGGGCAGGCTTCCTCCCCTACGCTCCGGTCGCCCGCTGTCACCACTCCCAGGGCCCAAGGCGGTGCTTTCGGACCTGAACCCAGCGCGGACATCAAGGCCCGGGCCCGTACGGAAAGAAGGGGAGGCTTAAGGACTGGCCAAGGACCACCCGCCGGGAGCCGAGCAGCGGGCCCGCGCCGCCTCCCACCTTGACTCGCTTGCCCTGGATCTCCACCGTCTTCATGGTGAAGTCGACGCCGATGGTGCTGCCCTGACGCGCGGAGAAGGCGCCGGTCTTGAAGCGCTGCACCACGCACGTCTTGCCCACGCTCGCGTCGCCCACCAACACCAGCTTGAACAGGAAATCGTAGTGCTCGTCCTGATCCCCCGGGCCAGGGCCCGCCATGGCTCCACCGGAGTCCTGGGACTCAGCGGCCGGGACTCGGGCTTCCGACAGCCGCGGGCCGAGGTCCGTGTGCCTCAACCGGCCAGCCGGCCGCCTGGCTACGTGGGAGCCCCGAGCACCTGAAGGAGCTGCGCGGCGGACCGATCGACCGCCCCGCCCCGCCCGGAGCCCCGCGGACTCGGCTCCGCCCGGCCCTCCCCACGGCTCTCCGCCAGCCGTCGGTGTTGCGCCGGCCCGGGGCTGCCCCAGGCCCTCTCCGGCGCCGCCTTCAGGGCGGGGCGAGCTCCCTGCTCTCCAGCACCGCCCATCTCCGGCCGCTCGGCGCCTGGGCCCCGCCCCCAGGACCGCCCAGCCGCCCCTCCGGTAGCCAGGGCCTCCGACCCTGTCCGTCACTGCAGCCCCGACCCCCGACCTCAGTAGCACCCTTCTAAGCGGCTCACCTCCCCGACCCCTCCCCAAGCTCCGCCCGCACCACACCGCGGTCAACGCCCCCCGACCCTTCTCTCACCACCACCCCGATCCCGCCCTCGGCACCGTTGTCTTTCCACTTCTCAGCACTTCAGTAGCCTGGTCGTAAGCCCCGTGCGATCCGCACCGCCCTGATCTTCCATTCGGTCCTGACCCCGCCCTCATCGTCCTGAGCCCGCCTTAGCTTGGACCTCCTAGCCTTAGGCACAGCATCCAAGACGGAAATCCGCCCGCACCTCTTCGTAGCCCTCACACTAACCCCTCCCTAAATCCTCTCACCGCAGCTCTCCACCCCTCCTCAGGCCCGCCTCAGTCTAGTGAGCCCCCCACCCCAGCAGCATTTGGCCCCTACCGGTTGACAATCGCTCACCAGTTCACACCTTCCTAATTTCCTGCCCACCTCAGCCCTGACCCACGTCCACCCCTCAATGGCCTGCCTCCGTGCCTCGCCTGGCTTGCACCCAGTCGGGAGCAGGCAGGAGGCCTCAATAAGGTTGTTCTGGGGCAGGGGACAGCCAGGGCTGACATGAAGGGCTTGGTGAGGCAGAACCCACACCTCAAGGTTCCCACTTCCAAGAGGCGAAAGCCCTGGCAACACACAGCAAAGGCGCCTTCGTTTAGGTCAAGAACGAAGACAAGAGGAAATGAAGAAAACCCTTTAGGGTAGAATGACCCCGAGTCCCAATTGTAAGAATGATAGGACAGACAGGAGTCCAGCTAAATCTGGGCTCCCTGGAAATAGGAGTCCAGGTCCTAGGCCAAAACAAAACAAACAAAACACCTGCACCTGAGAAGAGGCACAAGGAAAACTTGTGGGCCAACGGGCTCTTAAGTTTGACCTAGGAAACCAGAGGTCAAAGAAACAGGATCCAAATGTCTGTAAGCAGTTTGAACTGGATCAAATAGGCCCCATGCCTAAAGATGAGAGGAAATTGAGAATGTTCTTTTCAGACGGCCCCCTTAGGTCCTCCGGGGCTATTTTGTTGTTGCTGCTGTTTGGTTTTGAGACAGGGTTTCTCTGTGTGTGTGTATCTCTGGCTGTCCTGGACTCACTCTGTAGACCAGGCTGGCCTTGAACTCAGAGATCTGCCTGCCTCTGCCTCTCGAGTGCTGGGATTAAAGGCGTGCACCATGATGACGGGCTGGATATGGATTTTGTCAGCCAAAGCCAACATACCACGTTCATTTATGGAGTACTGAGACATTTTAAAATTAGACTGTGAAGCCAGGTGTGGTGGTGAACACCTACAGTCCCAGTACTTGGGAACCTGAGGCAGGAGAATTGCCTGGAACTCAAAGACAGTTTGGTCTACATGATACCAGGCCAGTCAGGGGTATATAGAACACATTGTCTCAAAAACCAAAAACACTGTACCCATGGAGAGGGCTGCACAACTCAGGAAATGTATTAAAGCCATTAAAATGGGGGGTTGTGGAGATGGCTCAGTAGATAAAAATGCTTACTGGGAAAGCATGAGGACCCAAGTTCAGATTTCTAGCCTCCATGCACAATGTCAGCTGTGGAGGTGCAGGACTGTAACCAGTGCTAGGCAAACCAGACACACATGGATCCCAGAAGCTCACTGGCCAGCTAGCACAGTCAAAGTGGCAAAGCCCCAGGCTCAAATGAGACCTGGTCTTAAAAAAGAAAATAAGGTGGAAAACAATAGAGAACTATAGAGGACACCAGGAACAACCTCTGGCCTCTACATGTGAATGCATACACAGGCATCTCCCTGCCACATACACATGTGTACACATGCATTTGTGCATACACACACACACACACACGGGCGCACACACACACACAGGCACACTAAAATGTACACTTTCAAAGAGCATATTCTATGCTGTGTAAATCACCACACCTTAACAAATCTGCATTTCTTTTTTTTTTCTTTTTCTTTCTTTTGTTTTGGTTTTTCAAGACAGGGTTTCTCTGGGTATTGGAGCCCTGGCTGTCCTGAACTCACTTTGTAGACCAGGCTGGCCTTGAACTCACAAAGATCCACCTGCCTCTGCCTCTCAAGTGCTGGGATTAAAGGTGTGCACCACCACTGCCGAGCTGCACTTCCTTTCTTTTTTTTTTTTGGTTTTTCGAGACAGGGTTTCTCTGAATATCTCTGGCTGTCCTGGACTCACTTTGTAGACCAGGCTGGCCTCGAACTCACAAAGATCCGCCTGCCTCTGCCTCCCAAGTGCTGGGATTAAAGGCGTGCGCCACCACCGCCCGGCTTTGCACTTCCTTTCTTTTGGCAGTAAATTTTTTAAATATGCAGTGGCATTTTTAAAATGCATTATGCTCATTTGAGATAGGGAAGTTTAAAAATATATATTCAGCAAACTACTTTTCCTATAAAAATATTGTCTTATTTCAACTACAAATTTTAAAATGCCTATGTTAAATTTAAGTGAGCCCAAGATTTAACTTTTTTTAAAGATTTTATTTTTTTTTAATTTATGTGTATGTCTGGATGCCACACGTATCCAGGTGTCTGCAGAGGCCAGAAGAGGGCTCCAGACATCACCAAGTTGGAGTCCTAAGTGACTGAACTGAGAACCACAGACTCAGGTCTTGTGGAAGAGTGGCAGCAAGTGCTCTTAACCACTGAGCCATTGAACCCCAAGCCCTACTATGAACCTTTTTTTTTCTTTTTTAAGATTTATGTATTCAAGAGGACAGTGGTGGCTTTTACCCAGCACTTCGGAGGCAGAAGTAGGTAGATCTTTGTGATTTGTAGGCCAGCCTGGTCTACAGAGTGAGTTCCAAGACAGCCAGGGCTACACAAAGAAACTGTCTGGAGTGGGGGGAAGAGAAAAAGAAATGTAATAATTTATAAGGGTGGGTGAGATGGCTCACCTTTATAAAGCCCCCAATAAAAAATAGAAAAAAAGTACTGCAAAGATGACCAGATGCCAACCCTGATACCCTGTGTCCCTGAGATAGAATGGCTGCTGCAAAATGTTAGAGATATAAATGGAAAAACAAAGCAAATAATGCTGGAGCAGTTCAGACCTTGGTGCTCTGGGCTGCTTCTGGCTGGGGTCTGCAATAACCCTTTGGGCAACTTTCAGCCAGTGGCCACAGAAAGGGCAAGCACCTGGCTCTCTCCCTTCCCAAAAATCTGAAAGCCATAAATACGGCCAAATTCACCTCATCTCATGATGTTTCTGTGGGTGCTCTTTTGTTTGTTTTTTCCTTTGTTTTCAAGACAAGGTTTCTCTGTGTTACGCCCTGACTGTCCTGGACTTGATTTGTAGACCAGGCTGGCCTTGAACTCACCGATATCCACCTGCCTCTGCCTCCCGAGTGCTGGGATTAAAGGTATGCTCTACCACACCTGGCTTCTGTTGGTGGTCTTAACCTGCAGGCTTTGTCTCAAAATACTCAAGCCATCTGCCTCTTGGTGCCACTCCTCCAACCTCCACCAGTACTGGGCAGACTCCCATTTCTACTGCTATCCCCCCGACCAGGCCCACCCTCAGTGTCTAGTCTACCCTACAGGCTCGGGCCTCCTACCGTCTGCCTGCTGCAAGAGATCTCACTCTGGCACATCTGTTCACAGGACTTCAAGGGACACTTTAGACTATCCAGAATGTCCAAATATTCAAGGCTCAACTCTCCAGCATCATCTGCTCCCCACTGCCCCTGAAGCCCTCAAAATGCCAGCCAGAAGGAAATGTGGCATCACCAGGCTCTCACTCCTCACTTTACTAAACAGGAAACTCAGTTCAAACACTGCAGTGACTTGCCTCTAAAGCCCCAGGATGCTTCGAGAGAGAAGTGGCCAGTGGGCAAACACAAGCCTGAGTCGAAGGGAAGCCAACGGAGCCAAGCTGATGCTGGCCACCCTAGGAACCAACTGTTCCTGGGACATGGACCAGCACTGCGTGCCTGTCTCAGGTCAGTGAGCAGGTGAGAAGCCCTGACCTGAGGCCCCTCCTAGGGGCTGTGAGGAAACAACAGGCTGCTGCCATTGACCAGCCTTTGAGCCAATGTTCTAGGCCAATGGTGGTACAAACCAGGCAGTTTCCCTCCACTCAAGAGCAGGAATGTGGGGTCAGAAACTGTCTCAGTTAGGGTTTCTGTTGCTGTGATGAAACACCGTGACCAAAAGCAAGTTGAAGAGGAAAGAGTTTTATTTTGCTCACTCTTCCATCACTGAAGGAAGTCAGGACAGGAACTCAAACAGGGAGGGAACCTGGATGCAGAGGCTATGTTTTCTTTTTTCCTTTTAATTTTTTTTATTTTTTGGTTTTTTGGTTTTTCAGGACAGGGTTTCTCTGTATAGTCCTGGCTGACCTAGAACTCATTCTGTACACCAGGCTGGCCTCGAACTCAGAAATCCACCTGCCTTGGCCTCCTGAGTGCTGGAAGGTATGAACCACCCTAACTTTGCTCAGCCTGTTTTGTTTCTGTTTTGTTTTTTTTTTTTAAGATTTATTTATTTATTTTGTATACAGGGTTCTGCCTGCATGTATGCCTGCAGGCCAGAAGAGGGCACCAGAGCTCAATGTAGATGGTTGTGAGCCACATTGTGGTTGCTGGGAATTGAACTCAGGACCTCTGGAAAAATAGCCAATGCTCTTAACCTCTGAGCCATCTCTCCAGCCCAACTCACCCTGCTTTCTTATACAAAGCAGGACCACCAGCCCATGGTCGGCCCCACGTGGACTGGGTCCTCCTATATCAATCACATTAAGAAAAGACCTATTGCCTGCAGTCCGATTTGTGTGTGTGTGTGTGTGTGTGTGTGTGTGTGTGTGTGGTTTTTCGAGACAAGGTTTCTCTGTGTAGTCCTGGCTGTCCTGGACTCACTTTGTAGACCAAGCTGGCCTTGAACTCACAGAAATCCACCTGTCTCTGCCTCCCAAGTGCTGAGATTAAAAGTGTGCAACACTATACCCAGCACTGCAGTCCGATCTTATGGAAGCATTTTCTCAACTGAGGCTTCTTTCTCTCAGGTGATTCTAATTTGTGTCAAGTTGACATAAAACTAGCCAGCACAGGAGCTATGCATGCAAAGAAAGAAAGAACTGGGAACAAGGCAGTTGAAGTCTTGGCTAGGAAGGGAGGCACTTGTCCTAAAGAAAAATAGGAGAGACACTGTTTTAGATTCACAGGAGGATAAGTGGATAAGGAGAGGAAGAGAATAGATGAAAATACAGCCATGAGTCAGGCCTAGTGGCACATGCCTTTAATTCCAGCACTTGGGAGGCAGAGGCAGGCAGAAGGATCTCTGTGAGTTCAAGGCCAGGCTGGTCTACAGAGTGAGTCCAGGACAGCCAGGGCTGTTACACAGAGAAACCCTGTCTTGAAAAACAAAAATAAAAAATAAATAGAAAAGTCATCTTTTTCAGAAGTGGCAAAGAGTTAAAGCATCATGCACATTTTTAAAAGAGACTTTGTTGACCAATGGTTACCAAGACTGATTTTGCCCCTTTATGCAGAGTTAGGCCAAGATGACCACATCTACATCAATAATCATGTTGGCTCAGTTGGCTTCCCCACTGTCCTTAGGCCTGGGCAGGATTCCTGGACAGACCTGTTCTCAGTACTCAGGCACTGCTGGGGCCCCCACCAAGGACACCAGTGGCAGGACATTTACTTCTCTATCCAGAGCCTGTTTCCATAAATGTGAAATCTAACTGGTCTACCCTGCACCCCAGGACATACCAAGAAGGCTTAATACCCTGAAGGCCCAGAGCCCAAGGCTTTCAGATAAGCCTGACCACCCCAGGGCCTTCCAAAGGCTCAGACCTACACTAGTCTGTTCCCAGGATTCTCTGATACCTCTGGCCATGCCACAGGACTGCTAAGACCATAGGACAAGCACAGAGCATCAGATGCTGGACTTTGAAGTATGGAAACTGAGGCAGATGCCCAGAAGGATATGCTCCAAGTTCTTTCCTAAACCCAACACAAAACCAGGCCCTGGCTGGTGCTAGGCTCTATCCTCCTGCCTCTGAGGGTTGCCAAAGCTCCATGCTGGACCCACACAGCAGCCTTGGCTCATGAGTCTGTGCCATCGGGGTTGGACCAAGAGAAGTTTCCTACTAGCTAGGTCTCACCTCCTTTGCTCTGAACCTTCCAGTTTCCCCATGAACTCAAAGCTCCTTAGAGAGTCAGCCAGCACAGCCAGTGTTCGGCTCACTCCAAGATGGCCACTCACAGTGCGACACAGCTCTGCATCTCTATGATGTTGCTCCCAGTCACTCTCCCCAGCCTCTGGACAGCCCACATCCTTCCCATGGGATGAGCTTCTCCAAACCAAGAGTCCTTGTTCGCTTGGTCTGGGGTGGGAGAGCCATTTACTCTGACCCTGACCTCCTCCCTGATGTTCCCACTACCCTCAGAACAGGAAGCTTGGGGCTCACACTGCTCGGCTTAGAGACCTTGCAGGAGCTTCCCAATAGGTATCAAAGACTCAGCTCAAAGTCGTGCTTTGGATTCAGTCACTGGGTGCCCACCATGTGTACAAAGGCCAGCACATGGCCATCCTCAGCTGCGAACATAAGCTGGTGGTATGCGCATGCCAGGTACAGCCCTGGGGTCACCCCCCACACGCCCCCACACACAGTGTTCAGTGGCTTCCATGACTGACATCATGCCATCTCAGTCTAACATGCCATAGAACAAGGTCGAGGCACACATTTCCTTTCTTATTAAAAATCTTTAATAGAAGTAGCTTTCTCTGAAACAAGTTATAAAAGTAAGCTTGCAAACTCAAAATTCCCGTCCACAGACGGGAAGAGGTGAACCAGGCTCCCAGGGTTCACGGCAGAGTAAGCAGTGCCTGGCACGAGGTGATGGCTCCACTGCTGACCATGAACTTCTACCCCAGGGTAGACACACCGCCTCAGTTTCCCAGAAAATATACTTCTTTGAATTTGAATATGATTTGAATAAAAATCATGTGGGTTTTTTTAATGTTGGCTACTAATTGATCCTTCTCTCTTCCCAAAATCATAGTAAGAGGCAGAATAAATTTTCAGACAGAGATCTGATTTTACACATTCTAAAATAAAAATAAATGGATCCACATGGTAGCAGAGGCATCTGTACAAAGGTGATGGTTACAGTCTTCAGTACCCTGACAGCTTACTGGGAAGCCAGGGGCAGGGCCCTACCATCAGGCCAGCTCACATGTCCAGAAAAGGAGACAGGCAAGATGAAGGATGAGAAAGTCACAGGGTCTCCTAGCGCCAGCCAGCCTAGCCACAGCCCGGGCAGCTATGAGGATGGCATGCCCAAGGCATCACAAGTGCACCCACCGGATCTTCCAGAGTCCAAGAAGGGCTCTGGGCATCCTAGTACCCCAGGAGTCGCTTGGCTTCTTCACTCTGTGCCTGCAGGGTCTCACTTGCATATTTCTGGAGCAGTTCCATTTTCTTCCTCCGTACAAGTGCCTCCTCAATCTGTGGACACCCACAGTAAAGATGTCACCCCTCAACAAAGCCCCCACCTCTACCACAGCCCAAGCAGGGAATACTTGCAGGGGCATAGTCAACAAGTCTGACTTTCGCTAGACTTATTCCATCAGGATCTGCAAGAACCCAACCATATCTCACTGGGAGCAGTCAATCAAAGCTCACGCTTCTCAGTTCTATCAAGAGGGTCCCACACGCCTTTGTGGACATAACTATGAGAGCCACACAGTCAGGATTAAAGACTGCACAGTGGAATGGAAGGACAAGGGACACCCAGGAAGATGAGCCTAGCTGGAGGAATGGCTCTACTGGGCAGCACCCTGCCTCCAGGGCACCCAGCATCCATCCTACCTCGTGCTGTGACGGCACTGGAACATGGGCGATGAACTTCTGCTGACCATCTTCCCCTGCCTTCTCCTGGCTGCCTTCCTCATCAGACTACAGAAGACAAACATATGACCCACGAGCAGGTCACTCATGACATGAGCAAGGACACCTCTGTACAAAGTGTCACTCAGTTGGGCCCAGTGGCACAAACCTGTAATCTCACACACTTGGGAAGCTGAGGCAAGAGGCCTGCCTCGAGTTCCAGCCAGCATGAGGTACAGAGTAAGCCTGTCTGCAAAAATAACATAGAAAGCCAAAGCACCATGGAGCTGCAGAGCAATTTTTATAATTTTTATGGACCACCTGAACAACATAGTGAAACATATCTGAAAATAAGAGAGACCTGGGCGCAGAGCTCAGTGGTAGAGGGCTGACTTCCCCAGCACCACAAAAACAAGCAAAGGAACAGCACTTGAGACAGCTAAAATTATTTAAAAGGAAGAAGAAACCCTTTCCATTGTTTTTACAATACAGGAAAGGCCTATTGAGTGGGAACCCTTCTTCAGCCCCATCACACCAGCACACGCTTGTCTGTCCTCTCTTATCACATCGTCTCCCAGCTCATGCTGCTTGCTTTGCTCCTGCACCTAGCTGAGCATGGCGTGCTTAGGTCACTGACTAAACACCTGCAGAATCAAGTGAGTATTTACTTGTAACCCAGAGAAAGCCCAGGGCATGCTGCCGACCTGCTTTACAAGCCTTACTGATCTCTACTGCACCAGGTCAGCGGGACCTATGCGGAACCTCCACATCCTGTACCACACTCACTAAGTTATCAAACCTGTCCCCAAGCCTACTTCTCTGCTGGTGATGTACAAGCAGGTTCCATCAACTGTACATGGAAAACCTGCCTCATCTCCTGTCTCAGAACAGCAAGTAACAAGTGTCTGACTGGTCCATGCTGGACCCAACAGAAGAGTCTGGGGCCCAGGGGCTCTCCGTGAGAGGTGTGGAGCATAGCCCCATCGCTGGGCACAGGCCCCATTGGCCCATCTCCATCTGTGAAATGGGTGTAGAAGACTACACAAGAGCCACACAAGTACTAAGGTCGTGGACTAAACCTAACTGGATTTACAGACTGTCCCTACATCATTCAAGATAACTGACCTGTTAGAAGGAAACTAACAAGAGCTCCCTTAGTCCTTCCTGTATGGAAACCCCCTGTGTTCCTGAGAAGGGTCATCACAGCCAGCCTGCAGGTGACGAAGCTCGGCTCTGAGTCATGGCCCAGCCTCCTCCCTGGTGACTGTAGTTCAGGGAATTGGACAATGAGCATCAGACAGGACCCATGCCCGTACCTCCTCCTCCGTGACAGCATAGATGTTAATCTCCTCTTCCTCCTCTTCCTCTTCTTCCTTTTCTCCCCTTGCCAGTCGGGCCTCTCTCTCTGCTTTCCATTTTTCCACCAGCTCAGCTCTGACTGAAGACAGTGGACAACAAAGGATATTTAAAAAGATTTCACTGGGCTGGGGGCCAAGATATCCCCTTTCGAAATGGACACCCTGATTCTGTCCTAGAGGCAAAATAGCTGCAAAGAACAGTCTGCCCCACTGTAGCCCTAAGTAAATACAAGGCGATGTTTGTGAGAATGTCTCCAAATCCTTTCCAGTGGCTGACTGGCATGCTTACATGAAAAAGGGAAGGACACATGCATGCTGGGTCCCACCTCACCAAGCACTTCCAAATCTCTATGGGAACTTCCATGCACCCTCTCCTCAGGCTGGCAAGGTATGCTGTGCAGGGAGGACGCGCTCACTCGTAAAGACACCATCTCCATCTCCATCAGTAAGCTGTCGGCTGTGCTTCTTAAGAAGCAGATCTAAAAGCCTCTAATGTGGGTACCACTAAACAAATTCAAGAAAGGCTTAGAAGGATTTAGGTTGTGACCTCCCAGAAAATGAATCAGGACAGAGGAAGACCTATGGCTTCAGCAGTTGTTCCCAGCCCAGCATAACCCTGACTGCCTCTCCTGCCACCTAGATGTCAGATCACTGCCAGCCCCCTGCAGACCCTTAGCAACAATTAAGCCAGCTTTTGGTATCATGCACTATTTAAACCATTTTCAAGGGAGATAACAGAAGCCAGGTGCCAGATACAATGACATGCCCATGGACATACGTTTCTTTTCATACTCCTGTTCCAAAGGCACAATAACTCCATCATCTTCATCCAGGTAACCATAGTATTCAAAATCGATCGCCTTCATGAGCTCAGCACGTGTCTTTCTGGGAGGAGGAAGGGCTATAAAAAAAAAAATGGCAGTAACTTATCTGAATTCCCATCAAGATCATCCTTGAGCCAAACCTTTCCTCCACACAGTGCTAGAGCCACACATGACACATGGCCATGGAAATGCCACGAAGTCAGCGCTTCTCTGTATTGTACATGGGACCAAGTGAGTGGGCCCACCTTTCCCAAAGCTGAAGCTTTGGTCAACAGAGTGGAATCTAATTCCAGAAATCTACCCTTGTGCTAAGGCCACTGATTAGAATCCTCACCTTACATGCCTAAGGGCTTCTGCAGAGGTCCTGAGTTCAACCCTCAGCATTACAAAAACAGATAAATAACAAGTAAATAAATGGAACTTATATGCTTTAAATAAACAGAGCTGGGGATGTCGATCGACAGTGACATGTGTTTAGTGAGCCCCAAGCCCCAGGCTCAGTCTGAAACACTTTCTAGCAATACCCTCAAAACACAGGTCCATAATAAAGTTTTGTAGGCAGAAAAATACATCTCAGAACTATTCATACAGTAGTGAAAATACTAGGAATAACCTAATATTATAGGTCACGGCGTGGGGCACCCTGAAACCTCTTTAATGCTGTTTAACAAAGTGCTTTAACATAGGAAATGGTATAATGTTGACTGCCACAAAACAAATGTATAGAAAAAGAAACCATAAAAAGGGCAATGAGGTCATGTCCTTTAAAGGGGTGGTCATCATACTGGCTGAAGCAAAGGCACTGCATTCCTCCTGGCCACAGGGACTAGCTTTAAAGTGCAGTCCATGAAAGGGTGGAAGAGTACACCTTCAGCCAACCGGGCTCCATTAATCTTTCACCCAATATGTATAACATAAGCCTTGAAAGGAGCCTAGAAGGAAACATGAAGGTAATAGTGGTCCCCAGTCATCTCTACTAGAATCCTGCAGCCAAGGGGACTTAAAACTCTCTCTTTAATTATACTAGGAAAGAGTGACTATGCACACCACTCTTGAGCCAGGCATGGTGGCACAGGTGACTGAGGCGGGATGCGACTTGAGCCTTTGAGCTCGTGAGTTTAAGACATGCCTGGGTAACACTGAAAGGCTCTATGTCAACAACAACAAAGCCTACACCGAAATAAAAATATATGCTGAGGGCTGAAGCCGTAGGTCAGTAGTAAACAATGATAGACAATGATACACATGAGAGCTTGTCTAGCAAATGCACGGTCTTAGATTCAAACCTTAAAACAGCAGAAAAATTAAACACACTTAGAAAAAAATGTAGATGCAGCAATGAGGCAGCTCAGTGGACAGAGGTGGACCAGAGGCTTGCCGACAAACATGTCCCTCACACACACATACTCACCCTAAGAAAGAAATGTGAGTAATGAAACTAAATGTTTAATTACAATAAAGAAAATCGAGATAAATCCAAGCAACAGAACAATAATAACAACAACAAAAACCAGACAACAAAAAATGATGACACAGGTCTGTAACCCAGAACTCTCAAGGCTGAGATTAAAGTTAGATGACAAGTTTGAGGCCAGCCTGAACAATGCCTTAAAAAAGAAAAAAGAAAAAAAAATGCTGGGTGTCTATAATCTTAGCAGGTAGGGTAGGAAGATAGGAAGATCAGGAGTTCAAAGGCTGGGCTGCTAGGAGTCATGGCCCATACCTTTAATCCCAGCACTTGGGAGGCAGGCAGCTCTGTGAGTTCAAGACCAGTATGGTCTACAAAGCGAGTCCAGGACAGCCAGGACTAAATAGAGAAACCCTGTCTAGAAAAACAAAAAAAAGGGCTGGAGAGACGGCTCAGAGGTTAAAAGCACTGGCTGCTCTTCCAGAGGTCCTGAGTTCAATTCCCAGCAACCACATGGTGGCTCATAACCATCTACAATTAGATCTGGTGCCCTCTTCTGGCCTACAGGCATACATGCAGACAGAACTCTGTATACATAATAAATAAATAAATCTTTAAAAAAAAAAGAAAAACAAAAAACAAAAAAAAAAAGTGTGGGCTACATGAGGCCATGTTCCAAAAACACAAAAATAAATTAAGAAAAAAAATTCAATACTATTTTTAAAAATCTGGAAATAAACTGGGTGTGGTGGTGCACGCCTTTAATCTCAGCACTCAGGAGGCAGAGGCAGGCAGATGTCTGTGAGTTCAAGGTCAGCCTGGTCTACAGAGTGAGTCCAGGACAGCTAGGGCTACACAGAGAAACCCTGTCTCGAAAACCTTAAAAAAAAAAATCTGGAAACAATAATTCCTTCAGTGCATAGCATACACATACTTCTCTCACTGGGCTGCAGTAATTAAAGGCCAATGCCTTCTCAAACATGAGCTACTCACGTTCTTTCTCAAACAGCTCTCGGACACCAGGCAAGTCTTTTGCTGCCCCAAAGTACTTGTAGCCGCGGTTCCCTGGAACTTCTTTACCTTCATGGTCCAGCATCTTAGGACCGACTTTCTTATCGGGAAAGAAAAGGAAGAGTAGGTCTAATACATAAACCTGCTTTTCTACATTTACGATGCATCTTGACATAATAATGTCATACACGGTAAACACTCTACACAGAAAGACATCTGTGCATTCTTCAAACCCCTTAAGAATTAACCTAGGGAGATGTGGTTCAGGAGCCAAGTGCTCACCTAGCCTGAAAAACTGCAAGTAGCCCTGGTTCAATCCCCAGCACCACAAAAAAAAACAATAGGTTAAAAAAAAAAAAGAAGCCTGCCCTGACATAGTAGCATACACCTTTAATTTCAGCACTGAGGGGGCTAAGGAAGGAGACCTGACAACCTGAGTTCATCTCCCCAAGACCCACATGGTAGAAGAGAAAAAATGACTTCTACAAGTTGTCCTCTGACAACTAAATGTGCATTGTGGCGTGTATGTGCAAACACGTAAGTAAGTAAATAAATAAATAAATATCATAGAGAAAAATTAAAAACTAAAAGGAAATGCCAACAGGGCTGAGGATGAAGCTTAGCCCAGTGCTTACCTGGTCCAAATAAAACTGGGTGTGGTGGTGCATGCCTATCTCAGCACTTGAGAACCTAAGAAGGAAGACTGCCACCAATCCAAGACTAGGTTAGGCTATATAATATTGGGACAGCCTGGGCTACAGACTGAAACTTAGTCTAAAAAGACAAGAAAAAACGTACCAAGGGCCGTAGCTAAATCAGTGGAGGTCCTCAAGTCAATCCTCAGAACCACATAAAGCCAGGCAGGTGGTACATGTCTGAAACCCCAGTGCTCAGGAGGTAGAGGCAGGAGGCAGAAGTTCAAGGTTAACCTTGGTTACTTCGAGGCCAACCTGAACTTTACATGCTACCCGGTCTCAAACAAACAAAAAATAATAATAATATCAAGATAAGACAGAATGGAAAATGCCAAAGCACAACAGAATTTTCTCAGCACACTTTTGTGTGCACCACACTGCAGTATAAAATGTGTGTGTGTGCTGGGGCTAGAGAAATGGCTGAGACCTTAGAAACACTCTGCTCTTGCAGAGGATCTGAGTTCAACCCCCAGCACCCACATCAGGAGGCTCACAACTGCCTGTAACTCCAGCTTCAGGGAGATCAGACTCCTCATCTCACCTCCAAGCGCATCCACACTCATGTACACACACACACACACACACACACACACACACACACACACACACACACCTAAATCTAAATTTAAAATTTAAAAAGTGTGGGTGCCAGGCATGGTGGTACAAGACTTTAATCCCAGCAGAGGCAGGCAGATCTCCGCAAGTTCGAGGCCAACCTGGTCTACAAAGTGAGTCCAGGGCAGCCAGGGCTACACAGAGAAACCCTGTCTCCAAAAATAAATAGACAAATAAATGAAGTATGAGTGCATGTGATTTACTATAACCATGATGCTACAGGGAGGAAACACAACAGACAGGAATGTCTCTGAGGAGTTCAGAGAAGAACATGAGGTGACCATGGCCTTGACCAAGGCCCAAGCCACACAGAATTTTCAGGACTGTGCCACCATTCTTTTCACAGGTATTCTGCTCACATGTGACAGCTACTTTTCAACCCTCTGTGACTATCAGCTGGCTCCTCGTAGACAGGCATGGACTGAACCTAGAGGCTATGAACAGCCAGACACACTTTTCACAAGCTCAGCCGCTTGTCGCAGGTATCTCTAGACCGCTACCCTACTTACTCCATAATCAGGACCACCCAGCTCCTTGATCCGGACCTCCCAGTGTCCTTTCTCCCTTAGCAGCTTGTTAATTTCATCATTCAGGTCTCGAATTCGGAATTCCCCTAAGCCAGCTAGAAAACAAAAAGGTGAGAATAATTTCTTCAAGATGGCATGCCATAAAACAATGAATGTCAATATTTCCAATACATGTACTCAATGTTATGGCTTTAAGAAGGATGGCAACACCCCCATGGGTACTACATAAAACTGCTCATTTAAATTGATAAGAAAAGGCCTGGTGTGATGATGTATGCCTTTAATTCTAGCACTCAGGAGGCAGAGGCAGGCCAATCTCAGTGAGATCAAGGTCAGCATGGCCTACATGAGTTCCAGCCTAGCCAGGGATATACACTGAGACCCTGTCTCAAAAATAAATAAATCAAAATTTTAAAATAAAATAAATTGATAAGAAAAATCATCAACACAGAAATAAAGAAAGACCATGTACTGTAAATATAGATTCCCAATAGTATAGGGTTAAAATTTTTCACCCCTTGGCTGGAGATGGTTTAGCAGTTAAGAGCACTGGATGTTCTTCTGAAGGACCCAGGTTCAAATCCCAGCACCCATTTGGCAGTTCACAGCTGTCTGCAATTGCCGGGCATGGTGGTGCATGCCTTTAATCCCAGCACCCAGCATTAGGGAGGCAGAGGAAGGTAGATCTCTGTGAGTTCAAGGCTACTCTGATCTACAAAGTGAGTCCAGGACATCCAGGTATACACAGAGAAATCTTGTCTCAAAAAAAAAAAAAATTTCACCCTCACCAAGTTATGTGACACATACCACTCAGGAGGCAGAGGCAGGTGGATCTCTGTGAGTTCAAGGTCAGCCTGGTCTACACAAGTGAGACCAGGATAACCAGAGCTGTTACACAGAGAAAGCCTCTCTCAAAAAAAAAAACTAAAAAAAACTTCACCTTTAATAGTAACTAAAAAAATGTAAGTGGAAAACCTACATTATTTACACCTTATTAAAACGAACAGTTAAGGTTGTAGGAAACAGTTCGTCTCTGATGCAAGCAAAGATTAAACCAGTCAGTCTGGCTTAAGCACCAATGGCCAGCACCATTCTATGCTGCTTTAGCCCTATCAGGGAAGTACTGTGCTGCTATGAGAAGGTTTTGGGCAAAGACTATGGAATTGATAGACAGCCTTAGGGACCAGCTGAAAAGGGAGAGCACAAAGTGCTGACTATGGTGGCTAAGGAATGGACTGGACACAGATGGACACCCCACAGAGATGAGAGCACAGCTGGTGACCACACAAGTTGAAAGCCTTCAAGAGGCCCAGCAAAGTCTGTGTAAGGCAAATTTAAATGGAATAAAGCTAAAAACAGGCAAATGGGAACACAGTGCAGTGAAGGTCGCAACATGGATTTGTGACAGTTTATACAGATGCATAACTCAGTGTGCCTTAGGTTAGAGATGGAAAGCTTCATCCTGAAAAAGTACGTCAAAAACAAAGAAGATAATGATGGAGAGAGCTCTGTGGTTAAGAGCATTTGCTGCTCTTGCAGAGGACCACATCAGGCAGCTCACAATTGTCTGGAACTCCAGCTGCAGTGGAGCTGGTGCCCTCTTTTGGTCTTAGCAGGCATCTGCACCCACGTGCACATACACACACACCAAACACATAGCTGAAAAAAAAAAAAAAAGATCAGCACTGCATAGCCATCCCACTATTCTGGAGGCTGAATCAAAAGGAACAAAAAATCCCAAGGCGCCGGGCAGTGGTGGCGCACACCTTTAATCCCAGCACTTGGGAGGCAGAGTCAGGCGGATCTCTGTGAGTTTGAGGCCAGCCTGGTCTACAAAGCGAGTCCAGGATAGCCAGAGATATACAGAGAAACCCTGTCTCGAAAAACCAAAAAAAAAAAAAAATCCCAAGGCTTGCCTGGACTAAAGTTCAAATTCAGCCTAAACAACAAGACCTTTTCTCAAAATAACTACAACTAATAATGAATAATGCCAAGTAGAACAAATATGCAAACACATTTTACAAACTCTCATTGCCATGTTCCAGCCTCTTAAGCAAAAAATAGACCCATTATTTCTATTTTGAAGATCTGCAATCCTATAGTCAGAAAGAAACTCAAAGCAACCAGACTTCTGAAAACAAATGCTTACCTTGAAGAAAAAGGAGGAGGAAAGAAGAAAAAAGAATCATGAGTTTTAGTTCCTTCTTGCTGACATTTTGAAAATCTAACTAGAAGCTAGGTGTGCACCTCTGTAATGCTGGCAGAAGGGAGATGAAGGTTGGAGAATGACGAGCTGAAGGTCACCCTCAGTAACAAAGTGAGTTCAAGACTAGGCTACCTGCAACCCGTATCTCAAAACACAATAACAACAAAAGGAAATCTACATGGAGAAACATTCACATGCTTGGTACAAATGACATAACCATGCAGTCATCATCATAATCAAGACACCAAAAATGGCCAGACACCATGGCGCACGCCTCTAATCCCAGCAGTTGGGAACCAAAGGCAGGCAGATCTCTGTGAGTTCAAGGCCAGCCTGGTCTACAGAGTGAGTCCAGGACAGTCAGGGCTGTTACACAGAAAAACTCTGTGTCAAAAAAAAAAAAAAGACACTGAAAACATCCATTATCTCCAAACACCCACTCATGCCCCACTACAGTCAACTTCATTCCTCCATACAACCTACTGAAGACACTGTTTTCTGTTCCTATGATTGTTCCTATATGTCATATAAATGAAGTCACATAGATTGGCCCTTTGAGTTAAATTTATTTTATTTTTTTGACACAGGGTCTCATACACAGCCCTGGCTGTCCTGGAACTCACTCTGTAGACAGGCAAGCTAGTCCTGAACTCACTGAGATCCTCCTGCCTCTGCTGGGATTAAAGGGGTACGTCACCATTCCCAGTGAGTTTGGTTTCTCTGTGCTTCTGGGATTCATCCACATATTTGTGCCCATTACTAAACAGCATTTCAGCCTATGGACAGGACCTTAAGCTGCTTCCTGGTTCATACAAAATGAATTAAGCTGCTAAAGTGGTTGTAATTATTAGGTGTTTTTGTTAGAGAATGAAACTGTAAGATCACAGACTACAGCATGTATGCTTTTATGAGACACTATCAAGCCACGTTCTAAAGTGGCTTTCTCGTTTTCTTCACCAGCAGAAGAGAACAAAATGCTTCACATTTCTAGAGCACTCAGTGTGGTTACTTCTTGTCTGAGCCATTCTAACAGATGTGTGATACAATACTTGTAGTTTTAATCCACATTCTTTTTTTATTTTTTATTTTTTGGTTTTTCAAGACAGGGTTTCTCTGTGTAACAGTACTGGAGTATCCTGGAACTCACTCTGCAGACCAGGCTGGCCTCAAACTCAGAGAGATCCACCTGCCTCTGCCTCCTGAGTGCTGGGATTAAAGGTGTCACCTTAATATATATATATAATTTATTTTTATTTTATGTACATTGGTGTTTTGCCTGCATGTATATCTGTGTTTGTGTGTCAGATCCCCTGGAACAGGAGTTACAGACAGTTGTGAGCTGCAATGTGGGTGCTGAGAATTGAACCTGGGACCTCTGGAAGAGCAGCCAGTGCTCTTAACCACTGAGTCAACTCTCCATCCTCATTAATCTACATTCTTTATGTTAAGCATATGAAACATCTGCCTCTATGCATGTTCTTAGTGTTTAAAGATCGATTTTTTAAAACATGTTATTACTTTTCTTATTGATTTTTAAGAGTTCATTCCCACTGAACTGCTGTTATGCCTCTGTCAGAAGTGAACTGATGTGCCTGGTGTGGAGTACATGCAGAGAACAGCACTTAGGAAGCTAAGGTAAGATGATCAAACATTCCAGGGAAGCCTGACCTACACAGTGAGACTACCTAAAAGAAAGAGACAGAGAGACGGACTTGGTATGATATGTGAACAGTTTAGCTCTACAATTTCTGAATGTACTCTATCTTACTGATATATAGAGTTATCCTTTCACCAAGATGCATTTTCTTGTTAGTTTTTTGTGTGTAACTGACAGGGTCTCTCTACACAGCCCTGGCTGTCCTGGAACTCACTTACATAGACCAGGCTGCCTGCTTCCACCTCCAGAATAGTGAGATTAAAGGTGTGCACCATCACACTTGGCTGTGTCTCACCAATATATTTTTATAGTGTCTTTATTTCATATCAAGTTTCAAAATTATAGTATCAATGTGCCAATAATGTTCTTTTTCAAAAGTGGTTTGAAGATACACACACACACATATTAAAAAAAAAGTGTATATATGTTTTGGAGACAGTGTCTCTTCTTGTAGCCCTGGCTAGCTTCAGACTCACAATGTAACTGAGGATGACCTTGAACTTCTGTTCCTTCTGCCTTTATATCCCAAAGCTCAGATACCTGGCTTATGCAATGCTAGGGATCAAACCCACAGCTACAAGCATATTAGACAAACCCTCTATCACCTGACCTACATCTTGTCTTCCTCTGGCTATTTTAGATCTTTTTCTTAACATTTAATCTTTTGACAATGCTTGTCAACATAAGAAAAAACCCTGTTGGGATTTTGATTTGCTAGCACTTGCAGAAAAAAAAACTGGTAGCTACATAGTAAGTCCTTGTCTCAAAATAGTAGCGATAAAAAAGTTGGGTGTGGTAATCCACATCTGTAAGCACTAGGGAGGCTGAGACAAGAGGATAGCTGTGGGTTCCAGAACAGCCAATGAGGAAGGGAAGGAAGAAAGGAGAGCTGGAGGAGAGAAGGAAGGAAAGGGAACTCATACTAAACAGTGTCCTCCCATCTACAAATACAGCATCTCTTCATATTATTAGGGTCTTATTTAATTTCTTTCAGCAATATTTTGTTGTTTTCAGCAAACAAACTCTGAATATATCTATCAGATTTATACGGAAGTAGGTCAGAAGTATGTCTCAGTAGGAAAATACCAAATATACAATACCCTGGGTTTAATCCTCAGTACCACCTAAATATACAGGTAATAGATAAATATTTCTTGTGGTTTTGTTTATAGGTTTTATTAATGGGTATGTATGTGTGTCTAACACCTGTAAGAGGGTATGAACAGAGATAAGAAGAGCATAGTGGATCCCATGGAACTAGACATAAGCAACTGGTATAAGCAACCTGATGTGGAGGCAGGGAACTCAATGAGGTCCTCTAGAAGAGCAGCAAGTGTTCCTAACAGCTGAGTCATCTCTCCAGTCCATTGGTTTTGTCTGTTTAGTTGGTTTTCTTGTTTTGTTTTGTGTTTTAAGTGAGAATTGTGGAATTTTGGTTTCTTTAAAAACACAGAAATATTATAAGAATAGGCTTTGGTTTCAATCCCAGGTGTGGGGACATGGAGCTGCTCCTCAGCAGTTGACTATGATTTTCTTCATGCTCTATCAGAGGCATAGTTTTGCCAACTGCATATAGCTTCTGCAGTTGTGTGACATTTGGAATTCTGGGAATTTTTCATAGGGTATATAAATGCTAGAGCCCCGAGAGACAAGGTTGTTGGTCTTTCAGGGGGTTGTTTGTGGTTTCTTAGTAGTTATACTCAAAGAAGAAATGAGAAGAAAGAAATTAAATTCAAGGACATCTATCCCTCCCTCTCCCCTCAACCTTCTTTCTCTCCTTTCTGGTGACAGGAGGTGAAACTGTGGGGAAAGGGCAGCTAAAGAGTGGAAAAAGGAAGAACCCACAAAGTAGTAAAAAGTCAAGCTACATTTTTGGGAGTTTTTGTTTGTTTGCTTTGTTTATTTTGTGTTTTGGACAGCCCTAGCTGTCCAGGGCTTTGTAGATCAAGCTGACCTCAAAAATCAGAGATCAGCCTGCCTCTGCCTCCCTGGGTGCTGAAATCAAAATCATACGCCACATAAACCAGTGTATTTCATTGGTTTTCAAACCTGGGTTAAATCTTTAAAGGTTGTCCTGCTTGAGCCTCTCACTTGCTGGTATTATGAACATTAACAACACAAAAGCTCTTGAATTTCCACAAGTACACATGCACCTGAGTTAAATTTTAAGTATGTAGGCATTTTTCTTCCTATTGTTATAATCAGAAGACTTAATTTGTAAGATTTCAATTATTTTGCCAGGTAGTGGTAGCGCACGTCTTTGATCCCAGCACTCGGGAGGCAGAGTCAGGTAGATCTCTGTGAGTTCGAGGCCAGCCTGGTCTCCAAAGCGAATTCAGAACAGCCAGGGCCACACAGAGAAACCCTGCCTGGAAAAAAAACAAAGCAAAAAAAAAAAACAAAAACAAAAAAAACCCTCAGGAAAGAAAGCAAAAATGGGATGAGGACACCAAGAAAACAAGGCCCTCTAAATCAATATGAGCAAAGCTCATATGAACTCACAGGGACTGAAGTGTGCCCATGGCCTGCACCAGAGCCTCTGCATTTACATTATAGCTTCCAGGTTAGTGTCTTTCTGGGATTCCTGGGTGTGGGAATGAGTGTGCCTTTTGTTGGTCTCTTTCCTCTTTTTATATTTTATTTTTTAAAAAAGGAAGAATGAATGATTGAAAAACATAATCACTGGAGCAAAGGTTGACAACTGGACAATGGCTCATAACTCCACGGAGAGAGAGAGTTAGTTTTCAACAACAGATGTACCGACCCTGGGTGGTGTATCAACAACCCTCCAGAACAGGCCTCATGCCAGGAGCACCTGACCAACATATAACGGAGTCTTCAGTTTTTACTATGCTTAAGCTTGCCTTTGGTTACAGTTTGGTGGTTTGTCTTTGTTTTGTTTTGTTTAAGGGGGTGGTTTTATTTTGTTGTCGGGGTTTGGGGGAGTTATTATATTGGCTTTTGTTTGTTTATGGAGAAAGGACTTCAAGTTGGCTGGGTGGGGAGATGGAGAAGATCTGGAAGGACTAAGAGGAGGGGAAGAGGGCTGGAGAGATGGCTCAGCGGTTAAGAGCACTGGCTGCTCTTCCAGAGGTCATGAGTTCAATTCCCAGCAACCACATGGTGGCTCACAACCATCTACAATGAAATCTGGTGCCCTCTTCTGGCCTGCCGATATACCTGCAGACAGAACACTGTATACATAATAAATAAATCTTTAAAAAAAAAAAAAAAAAAAGAGGAGGGGAAGAATATGAACAAAATGCATTTAAATTTAAAAATTGTTTTAAGTAATAAAAAATATAATAAAAAAGTTAACTGGAATGTTACTGGGTGCTACATTCTATAAATGTCAACAAGGTCAAAGGGACTGACAGAATTTTATTTGTCTGTCTTGTTTGAGCCTCCAGTGTGCTGTGTAACTAGCTGTGAGGAGTTCCGTGAGCCCCCTGCTACCCTCCCTGACACTGGGATTGTGGGTGTGCACCACACCTGGCGCAGCGTTCACATCTGCAATAGCCTCAATAATTTCCTACTTGCGTCAGGGTTAGGGCTAAGGTCCTCACATCTAACTCTATGTTCTAGAACACTTTAAAGGTAAGTCAGGCCAGGCGTGGTGGCGCACGCCTTTAATCCCAACACTTGGGAGGCAGAGGCAGGCAGATCTCTGTGAGTTCAAGGTCAGCCTGGTCTACAGAGTGAGTCCAGGACAGCCAGGACTACACAGAGAAACCCTGCCTCAAAAACAAACAAACAAAGGGTAGGTCAGCTTACCATTCTGAATCTGAGCAACTTTTTTTGATATCTCTCCAATGATCTGTGGGGAAAATAAATAACAAGTAAATTTTCATGATTTCTAAACATATCTGAAAATACAGGAAAATGTAATTCACAAGTAACAAAAGTATTATAGGTGTAATAGAGTACACCTTTAATTCCACCACCGGGAAAGCAGAGGAAAACAGATCTCTGTGGGTTCAAGGTCAGTTTGATTTCTAGGCAGTCAGATGTAGAAAAAAAATATATGGCTAATTAAACTATTTACCCAGTATTTATATAATCTTTAATTGGTCGGCGGTGTTAATCCTTAACCCACCATATAAATGAATATATACAGACACCGGGTGGATTTTTAACAAGCCTAGGCCTGAATTGTGCAATCCTACCCATCTAAGATAGCTCATAATTCTATTACCCAAATATGACCCCATATATACATATGTCCCTTTGGACTATTATTCTCCATGCTAAGCCGATGTTCCAGGCCACATGGAAGGATCTTTGAAACCGTTTTTAATTATTAATAATCACTTATTTATTAATAACTATATTCACTTATAACAAATACACTTACTTAATACTATTCCTATAAATTCCTACAACCTCTATACATTCCTACAACCCCTATTACCTAACCACTAAACCTATTGATAACTATTACAGCTATTTTCATAACCTTTTAGAAGGATACAGTCTCTGGGGCAGGTCCTCAGTCACCAGGAACACAGTCTCGGGGGTAGACCCTTTAATGCACTTAGCAGTCTTTATTCTGGAATATCTCAGACGCAGGTTCCTCAGGGTAAATTGGCTATGGCAGTCTCACCTTACATAAGGCTTGAGGCTTTCTTCTCTCTGGGAGACCTCAGCCGTCTGTAGGCCAACTTACTTCCTTTGTATCAGCAACTCTGCTGCTCTGCCTCAGTATTTAAAGCCGGCCACAGTTTCCTTCAGGCCGCTGTTCCGACAGGTCAAAACCCTCTAGGCAAAAGCTGAACCACAGGGTTTAGTCCTTGGCCTTTTGGTGTCTTGCTGAGGCTTTCTCTGCTCACCAGCTTCTTTCTGCCTCAGGGAGATCTGGCCATCAGTTCACCAGCACTTTCTCCATCAGAGGATACAAACTACTCACTGTCCTTTTTAGCATGAGGACTCGCTAGCATTGGAGCTCACTATCATGGAGCCCCTAGCACGCCGCCCTCCCCCCCATCCACTTGTCCTTAAATAGGATCGCTCCTTGTTCCACCTGCTTCAGCTTAATTTGGGCTCTGCCCACTTAGCAGCTAAAAACAATTCCAGGTCATAAAGTCTTTGCTTGTTTCACCTGGCTTCAACCTTGTTTTTCAGTCCATAGAGACTCCCCTCATTTCATGTGACTTTATCCATAAGCTGATAAGCTAATTGCTCACAGCCAAGTTGATCTTCATGCCCCAGATTAAGAGACTGTATCAGAAACCTAGATATTTACTAAATCTAATTTATATTAATCTATCTCCCTACAGATCTTCTTTAATCTACCCCATGGTGTGTCTTCTTTGTTTACTCCTGGCTTTACTCAGGCCTTCTCCTCCTTGTCCACGCACCTTAGTCCTGCCTACCTCTGTCTTCGCCCAATCTCCAGGCCTCAGCATTTATTTAACCAATCAGAGTCAATTAAGTAACAGACAGCAAACAGGACCAATCAACATTTAGAATGCTTAACACCACCCTATCATTTCCCTCCTTTCATCTAATAAAAAGACTAAAATTTTAACTCATATAGTAAAAACAATAAGAACAAATATGAAACAATCAAGAAAACCATATATAAAAGGTACACACAGCCGGGCGGTGGTGGCGCACGCCTTTAATCCCAGCACTTGGGAGGCAGAGGCAGGCAGATCTTGGTGAGTTCGAGTCCAGCCTGGTCTACAAAGCGAGTCCAGGACAGCCAGAGATATTCAGAGAAACCCTGTCTCGAAAAACCAAAAAAAAAAAAAAGTACACACATAATGTTTAGCCTATTTGTATCAGGCAATCTTGAAGAAGAAAAGAATCATTTATCTATCTTGATGTGTCTAAAGTTCTGAACCTAAATACTTTTTATCATATCCTGTATTTCCTTTTAAATCCTAAATGACTCAAGTTTAATTGAAATTTTATAGCTATTATGTCTTCAACCCCATCAAAGACTTAAGAAGGGATAAAGTTATTATTTGAGTGAATAGGAAGCACAGAAGAGCATCTTCCAAAAAGAAAAAAATGACAGTTTGTTGCCTAGACAATCCCAAATATCTCTCAATACAGCTGGAGCACCATCTTCATTCAGCCTTCTTACAGACATAATTGTGCAGCAGGAAATAAGGATTGTCCCATTCTGTCTCTGCAGAATCAGGACATCAACTTACCTGCATATAAGCTCTGTTCCATCTTTGGACTGTATATAGTCTGTTGAGAGAGCAGGGACATTTTTGTCCAATAGGAATTATTTCCTGATGGGGGATTGCTTTTTGATGCTCATTGTTTTCTTCCAAGTCAAATGGGAGCTGTCAAGAACTAACTGTCTTAAAGTCAAACAATTTTTAAAATAATAATATCTTTAAATGCCATTTTCTGTACATCTCTGAGGGTTTTGAAGACATCTATTGACTTATATATCTATCATCTTTGAACAAACAAACTGTAAAATTCTATCAAAATTAATCTTATTTTTTATCAATATACAAAATTTTATATCAATGTATCAAAAGATAACCTTATTTTTAAAATAACAATAGTTTTAAGTTTCAGAGCAGAGTCAATAATCTATCCTATATCTTATCATTTCTATATTATGTACATATATTCCCTTTCTTTTTCTTTTTAAGTTCCTCTTCCCTATATAAGAAAGATAGAGAAAATAAAAAGAAATACCAAAGTCTTTGAGTCTAACCTCCTATATCTTGCTTAATAAGACCATTTAACAATTTGTAACCAATCCCCCTAAACAACATCTATAACATATCAAATGACCAAAAAAATCATCCACCCCACCTTTTGGGAATGGGGCATCACTCTCTTTTTTTTTTTTTTTTTTTGGTTTTTCGAGACAGGGTTTCTCTGAATATCTCTGGCTGTCCTGGACTCGCTTTGTAGACCAGGCTGGCCTCGAACTCACAAAGATCCGCCTGCCTCTGCCTCCCAAGTGCTGGGATTAAAGGCGTGCGCCACCACCGCCCGGCTTGGGGCATCACTCTCTTAAAGTACTCAAAAAACAAAAAGAAAGACAGGCAGCCAGGCATGGTGGTGCACACCTTTAATCCCAGCGATAGGGAGGTAGAGGCAGGTGGGTTTCTGAGTTCTGAGGCCAGAATGGTCTACAGAGTGAGTTCCAAGACAGCCAAGACTACACTGAGAAACCCTGTCTCAAAAAAAAAAA
>CAJQZJ010034271.1:2308485-2324660 GCA_907164525.1 Lophiomys imhausi | reverse complement strand
AGAGATATTCAGAGAAACCCTGTCTCGAAAAACCAAAAAAAAAAAAAACAAAAAAAAAACTAATGTTCTCACCAGCGCTTACCATCTCCTCAGGAAAAAGTGAGTCCCTCTGATATGCTTACTAGGCGGGGCTCTCCAGGCCACCCAAGCTGAAGTAGCCATCCTTGCTCCTGGGGTTCACTTCTTTCATTATGCTGTTTACTTTACACACAACATATACACTTATGTTTATGTTGTATGTATGGGTGGCTTGAGCCAGAGTACATGTGTAGAGGTCAATGGACAGCTTGCAGGATTCAGTTCTCTCCTTCCACCATGTGAATTCAGGTTAGCAGACTTGGCAGTTTGTGGGACGCTGTTCCCAGGCCAGGGAGAGGTGAACAAATGTCTGCTTGCCCCAAATAGGGAATCAATTACACATCAAAGTAAGGTATCAACAAAATCCAATTTGATGAATCAATGAGAGCAAGAATGACTCAGAGGCAGCTACATTACCAGCAGCCCATCCCAGCATGACTGACAGCTGACACGTGCTGGAACCTGGGAGCTCACTGTTCAACTTGGTGACAGTTCAGCAGTCAGAGAGCATCACTTTCATAAAGCTCGGCAGGTCTGTGTGGCTCTTCCTAGCAGCACAGTTTGTCTGAAAGCATCTCTTGGAAGGCCCTGCAATTTATAGAAGTCAGTTTCGTGTACTTCTTGAGGCTTCTTGGTTGTTTACTTCCCTTTAGAACTTCCTCAATTTTTGCAAGCTTCCCTCTAAAAGGGACCTTATCAACTCAGGAAATTACAGTCACCACAAGTACCTTTACCTGGTGGATAATCTCACCGGCCCTTGAGCTATTTATTTAGAACACTTCTTTTGTATCAACTGTTGTCCAATTGTTATATGTATTTGTGGCTTGAAACACCACAAAATCAAGAGCTTGTCCAGGGTGAATTGCCAGCACTTCCTAAATAAATACTTGTTGTTTGGGCTGAGGGGGTGGCTTGGTGGCAGAGGTCCTGACCAGCAATCTGAGGACTAGCAATTGAAAACCAAACTCGTGGGCTGGAGAGATGGCTCAGTGGTTAAGAGCACTGACTGTTTTTCCAAAGGACCCAGGTTCAAATCCCAGCACCCACATGGCAGTTCACAGCTGTCTGTAATTGCCAGGCATGGTGGCCCATGCCTTTAATCCCAGCACTCAGGAGGCAGAGGCAGTAGGATCTCTGTGAGTTCAAGGCCAGCTTGGTCTACAAAGTGAGTCCAGGACAGCCAAGGATACACAGAGAAACCCTGTCTCCAAAAACCTAAAAAAAAAAAAAAAAAAAACAAAAAAACAAAAAAAAAACGAAAGAAAGAAAGAACAAGCAGGCAAAAGCCTTTATGGCATCAGTTCTCAACCGTGGATCCCAACCCTTTTGGGGTTCACTTATCAGATATCCTGCATATCAGACAGATATTTACATTACGATTCATAACAGTACCAAAATTACAGTTATAATGTAGCAACAACAACAATTTTCTGGTTGGGGATCACCACAGCATGAGGAACTATATTAAAGGGTTGCACCATAATGAAGACAGAGAACCATGCTTCAGGGCATCTTTACAACACAGTAACTCACTTCCTGTTTGGTGATTTACAGAAGTTAGTTCGGTTTTTTGAGGCAAGGTTTCTCTGTGTATCCTTGACTGTCCTGGACTCACTTTGTAGACCAGGCTGACCTTGAACTCACAGAGATCCACCTGCCTCTGCCTCCCGAGTGCTGGGATTAAAGGCGTGCACCACCATGCCCGGCAATTGCAGACAGCTGTGAACTGCCATGTGAGTGCTGGGATTTGAACTCTGGTCCTTTGGGAGAAAATCCAGTGCTCTTAACTACTGAGCCATCTCTCCAGCCCCAGCAGTTTATTCTTGTGTGGTAGATGGTTGGGGTGGGATTATGTCTCCAGTGAAACATGTTCTCTCAAGAAACTCTTTAAAGATTTTTTTTCATTTTTGTTTGATGTGTATGGGTGTATGCCTGCAGGTATATCTGTGTACCATGCCAGAAGAGGACACTGGATCCCTTGGAACTGAAGTAACAGTTGTGGGCTACCATGTGGATGCTGGGAACTGAATCCAGGGCCTCTGCAAGAGCAGCGAAGGCTTTTCACCACTGAGTCATCTCTCCAGCCCCAGAGTGACTCTTGAAACAGTCCACTTGGGTCCTGAATCACCTTGTACAAAAATCCAGCTGTTACCAATAAGTTGCCTGGGGTTTTTCTGATCTATTCAGAATGGAATCACGAGATGGTGAATAAAAGCTCACCAGTGCTGGCAGTACTAGGCTCTTCAGTGCCCAAGGCCTAGTGTTTGGACTGGCGGAGCCAGAGGCTTATGGCTCAAGCCTGGAGAGCCAGCAGCCTGTTACTACTCTGTGCTTCAGATGACCTTGTGGAAGTGAAACCAGCACCTGGCTGAGCAGCCGCAGCTGGAGTCTCTGGTCAGTGACACTTCCAACTGTACGTAAGCAAAGGAATATCTGTAAATTTCTTCAAGGGATTTTGTTTGTTTGTTTTTTGAGACAGGGTTTCTCCATGTAACTCTGGCTATCCTGGACTCGAATTGTAGATCAAGCTGGGTTTGAACTCACAGAGATCCGCCTGCCTCTGCCTCTCAAGTTCTGGGAGTAAAGGCCTGAGTCACCATGCCTGGCTTCTTCAAGAGATTTGAAAAAAAAATTTTTTTTGTTTACTTTTTTTATTTTATGTGCCTTGGTGTTTTCCTTGCATGTGTCTGTGTGAGGGTGTCAGATCTCCTGGAGTTGGAGTTATGGACAGTTCTAAGCTTCCAAGTGGATGCTGGGAATTGAACCTGGGTCCTATGGAAGAGCAGCCAGTGCTCTTAACCCCTCAGCCATCTCTCCAGCCCCAGGATTTCTTTTTTTTTTTTTTAATGAAAAAGACGTGGAGCTAAGGTAAAATACAAGAGAATTGTGGTGTTGGCCCATGCCTTTGACTTCAGCGGAGACGGGGGGAGCACCGTAGAGTTGGTGGTCTTATGTATTCTGGAGTCATACGGAGCAGGGTGGTGAGGGTACATACTCTTGGTCCCACCATTCAAGAAGAGTACACCCTTGGTCCCAGCTCCCAGCACACTGGAGACAGAAACAGGCAGATCCCGGAGCTCAGGGTCAGCCTGATGCAGGGCAAACTCTAAATAGAGAAAGACTTCGATCCAGGAGTGGTGGAACACATCTTTGATCCCTTCAGATGGGAAACAGGGCTTCTCTGTGCAGCCCTGGCTGTCCTGGAACTCACTCTGTAGACCAGGCTGGCCTCGAACTCAGAGATCCGACTGCCTCTGCCTCCCAAATGCTGGGATTAAAGAGATATTTTTTTCTCTTTTTTAAAGATTCGTTTTGTGTGTGTGTGTGTGTGTGTGTGTGTGTTCCAGCAGAGTCCAGAAGAAGGTGTCGGAATCTTTGGATCTGGAGTTATGGGCAGTTATAAACCATCCAATGTGAGTGATTTGGGGCTCAAACTTGGGTGTTCTTCAAGAGCAGCAGCAAGTGCTCTTAACTGCTGACCCATCTCTCTAGCTTCCCCCACCTTTTTTTTTTTCCTGACAGGATCTCATGTGACCCAAGCTGGCCTCAAACTCACTATGTAACTGAGAATAAGTGTGAACTCCTGATGTCTTCCTCCATATCCTAAGTGCTGGGCTACAGGCAGGTGCTACCATCTCTGGAACTGTTTTCTTCTTCAGTTCAATAAATATACTTAGAAAGTTGTAGCTGTTAAATTTGTACTGAGGAAATCAGTCTCAAAACAATTTTATCTTAGTTGTTTCCCATACTTGAAAATAATCAATTACTTTGTGTGCATAAAAGATCTTTGATGGTTTGTTCGTTTGTTTGTTTGAGATAGAGTGTCATGTAGCCCAGGCTGGCTTCAAACTAATTGGGTTACCAGAGATGAAGGCTGAAATCCTGATTCTCTTCCCTCCACTACCCAAGTGCTGGGGTAACAGGCATGCACTATCAATCTCTCTCTACATATAGATATAGATAAATATATAGATATGTGTCTATCTGTATTTATAATACGTTTTCAAATCTGACACCAAAGACCTGGGGGGCCCCTGGACAGCTGCTGGTCTTCAGTCTACATTGGAAGCCTGAAGAAGCAGGGTTCCAATGCCAGCCAGGAGCTCAGCGGCAGCAGCAATACATAAAAAATAAGTGAGAATGAAGGGAAGAGGACAAAGATGAAGCTTCCTTCAACTTCCTTTTATCCTTGCTGCCACTCAACGATATTACCCGAATTACTGATGGGTCTTTCCACTTCAGGAAAATCTCTTACAGAATGCTCAGTGACTTGCCTTTTCATTCAAGATATAGCCAAGTCTAGTCAACAGGAAACAAGTCAAAACACCAAACAAGACAAAACAACACAAAAACACCACCACCGCCCCCAAAACAATCTTGAAAAGTTTGAACCAGGAATAACAACACATCCATCCCTTTGAATTCTGGGACATTCTTGGACCTGATAATGGTTCCAGGCACCTCTAAACCAGTCGATTTAAACTTTTGTTTATTTTCATTCTTATGTGTATAGGTGTTTGTTTGTGGAACACACATTAAGTGCAGTGCCCAAGGAGGCCAGAAGAAGGCATGGGACAGATGGTTGTGAGTCACCTGGGTCCTCTGAAAGGTCAGCCAGTGCTTTTAACTGTTGAACTCAACCATCTCTCCAGTCCCCAGTATAATCAATTTAAAAAGAAACATTTTGCTATAATCCCAAACTCAAGAGGAGGAGGCAGGATGATCCATCAGAAGTTCAAGGACATCCTTGGTGGGGCTGGGGAGCTGTGGGACCAGGGGAGCCGGCCTGGAGCAAGAGTGAGGTCAAGGCATGTCCAAACCCCAAAAATCTTGTCTTGAAATCAATAGGAGTAGGACTGCTCTATTCCTGCCTTGGGCCTGCATGTCCCTGTGTATGTAGTCCTAAGGCCCCACCTCTGCCACCCTTGAGGTGGTCATGTAGCCTGGCTGCCAGGTTGTTACAGGTTAAAGGTCCTCTCTCATAAGGTCCTGCAAGCACCTGGAATTCCTCTTCATGCAAATAATGCATTCCAAGCACCTTGGCCCTGGTTAATAATGTACACTCACCCTGAAAGCCTCTACTCACTCCCCAAAGGTTTAAATAGCCTTTGTTCCCCCCCCCCCCAATTAAACAAGCTGTCTCACTGAAGCTGTCTCCTGAAAAGGCTGTTTCTCCTGAGCTCACCACCAACTGAGATTCTGCACTGCACCCACCTGCCCCAGCTAAGCTTCACTCTTTCCTGTCCAGCTTGATGCCTGGATACGCCAAGTGGGGAAGCAGAAACAGGGTGGCAATCCTTAGCTGCATAGCAAGTTCAGGGTGAGCCTGGGCAACATGAGGCCCTTTCTGGGAGGAAAATAAAAGGAAAGAAGGAGAAAGAAAGTACAAAAAAATGTTTTCCCCACCCAGACTTCTAAAGTCTCCAAATTTTCCAGGTGTGGTGGAGCACACCTTTAATCCCAGCACTCAGGAGGCAGAGGCAGGTGGATCTCTGTGAGTTGGAGGCAAACCTGGTCTACAAAGGGAGTCTAGGACAGCAAGGTCTACACAGAGAAACACTGTCTTGAAAAAAGAAAGAAAGAAGATATGGAATAGATTAGTTGTGAAGACATGTTCTGACCATACAGCCTATAAACGTACACCTCACAAGGTTAACTCTTAGGTTAAGCAACTACAATCACACGCCATGCCATTTCTGCCAAACTCAGACTGCATACAGTGGCCCCAAACATTATAATGGAACCAAAAATTTGCACCCCTAGTAATCTTAAGTACTTGTTTGTTTGTGGTGATGCCAGTATGAAGAGACCATAACAGTTATTAAAATAGAATATGTCCCAGAAGGAGAAGAAAAAGAAGAAGAAAGGAAAAAAGAACAAACTAGTTGGGCGTAGTGGCACATACCTCTAATCCCAGCACTTGGGAGGCAGAGGCAGGTGGAGCTCTGAGTTTGAGGCCAGCCTAGTCTATCGGCAAGTTCCAGGACAGCCAGAATTACACAGAGAAATCCTGTCTCAGGGAAAAAAAAAATATATATATATATATATATAATATATATGATGATTTAGTTTATATATTTGTAGATTCATGAAACTATCTTTGTTGTCCTATTTTAGTGTACTTCTTCAAGCCAAGCACAGTGTTGTACACCTGTAGTAGGATCATTTGAGACTAGGAGTTCTAGACTAGCTTGGGCAACACAGTGAGACCTTGGTTTTTGTTGTTTGGGATTTTGTTTGGTTGGTTTAGTTTGTTTTTTTTTCTGGGGGGGTTGTTGTTGTTTTTGTTTTGAGACAGGGTTTCTCTGTGTAGTCTTGGCTGTTCTGGAACTCACCCTGTAGAACAGGTGAGATCTGCCTGCCTCTGCCTCCCAAGACTGTTTTTGCCAGGCATGGCAGCACATGCCTTTAATCCCAGCACTCTGGAGGCAGAACTCTGTGAGTTCAAGGCCAGCCTGGTCTAAGTGAGTCAAAGTTGAGTCCAGGACAGCCAGGACTACATAGAGAAACCCTGTCTCGAAAACAAAACAACAAAAAAAGACTGTTTTCTTTTCTGTTTTTTGTTTGTTTGTTTGTTTGTTTTTGTTTTTGAGACAGGGTTTCTCTGTGTATCCTTGGCTGTTCTTGACTCACTTTGTAGACCAGGCTGGCCTTGAACTCACAGAGATCCACCTGCCTCTGCCCGGCAATTAGCTGTGAACTGCCATGAGGTTGCTGAGATTTGAACCCAGGTCCTGTGGAAGAGCAGCCAGTGCTCTTCCGCTGAGCCATCTCTCCAGCCCAAGACTGTCTTAAATAACATCGATTTATAACAAAATAGTGTGTCCCTTCACACCCATAGCACCCTCGAATGTTTTGATCATATCTCTTAATTGCATTCTATGCACTACAAAAAGTAAAACATAAAACAGAGAAAGAAGGAGGCCATGTCAAGTGATGGACCTACAGTTAGATCTGCATGGACACATTGACAGCATTACCTAACGAGCACTTCCCAGAATGCATTTCTATTGTGACTGCGCATGTCTTTGCTTGCCAGGGGTGACTAGAGTCATGTGGGCATGGCCACTCTGCTGTGGCCTGGACAGGAGCCAGCAGGGTAGAGGTTGCTGCTAAAGTCCAGAAAAACAGCTGGCCATGTGGGCTGTGTTTGTCTAGAAGAGGGAGGGTCAGAGTAGACTCAGGTTAATGTGTAGGAAATGGGTTCCCAAAAATTATGGGGAATGTTTTTACCCACGTACTTCCCACCTGAGTCTGTCCCAGGCTTCTCCACTCCAAAACTAGTGTTGGTGTTCAAAACTAGAAATATAGGTCAGGCGTGGTGGCACATGCCTTTAATTCCAGCACTCGCAGGCAGAGGCAGGCGGATCTCTGTGAGTTCGAGGCCAGCCTGGTTTACAAAGTGAGTCCAGGACAGCCAGGGCTGTTACACAGAGAAACCCTGTCTCAGGGAAAAACAAAATGAAACAAACAAACAAAAAAAAACTGGGAAGGCTTAGTGATACAAGCTTGTTATCTCAGCACTCAGAGCTGGAGGCAGGAGGATTGCTTTGAATTTAACGACAGCATGGAATATATAGTGGAATGCCAACAACAACAACAACAAACCAAACAAACAAACCAGCCATGGACTAGTGAGACTCCTCAGTCACTAAGAACATTGGCTGCTGTGGATGGGTGTGGTTTTGCAGGCCTTTAATCCCAGCATTTAGAGGCAGAGGCAGGCTGATCTCTGTGAGTCTGAAGCCACAGGTCTACACAGTGAGTTCTGAACTAGTCAAAATTTCTGCAACTCTAGTCCCAGGGGACCCAGCACTCTCTTCTGACCTTTCCAGGTACCAGGCATGCGCAAAGTGAATGAACACACGTACAAACAAAACACAAATTTAAAAAAATAATGGGAAAGTTAAACATAAACAAAACAAAACTTCCTTCTGTGATCCATCCTTGCTTCACCCACCCAGCAAGCCACAAACCACTTCAGATCTCCTTTTAAGAGGAATCCTTTTTAGGGGCTCCTCTCTTTCCTTCCTCACCTGTTCCTACCTGGATTAAAACCTTTGGTCTTTACTGATGCCTACCCCAATACTTCCCTGTTGGCTTCTCCCTAACCCTCAGGGCTCATCCCTTTTATGGTTTCTTCAGAGAAGCCTTCCCTAACCATCCACCTGAGGAAAACACCTAACCTCTACCATAAATCCACTTTTTATTGTAATGGTTAATGTAGACAAGATCTCACTTGTAGGGGTTAGATAAATTAGATTTAGAAAATATATAGGAGTTTCTGATACTGTCTCTTAATTCGGGACCTGAAGAGCATTATCAGCATGAAGTCAGGAAAAACAGGAAAGACTTAATAGACTGAAAAACAAGGTTGAAGTCAGGAAAAACAGGAAAGACTCAATAGACTTGAAGAAACAAAGTATCTGGCCTGACATTGTTTTCAGCTGCTAAGTGGGCGGAGCCCAAATTAAGCTGAAACAGAGTTCCTCCTATTTAAGGACAGTGCATGGAGCCCAGAAAGGGAAGAGGCCCCTGATGCTAGAGAGATCCAAGAGTCCTGCTGAAAAAAGGGCTGGCCATTGATGGCCAGCTCTCTCCCTGAAGCAGAAAGAAGCCGGTGAGCAAAGAAAGCCTGAGCAAGACACCAAAAGGCCAAGGACTGGACCCTGTGGCTCAGCTTTTGCCTGGAGGGGTTTGATCTGTCCGATCAGTGGCCTAGGGGAAACTGTGCCTGGCTTTAAGGACTGAGGGAGAGCAGCTGAGTTCCTGATTCAAAAGAAGTAAGTTGGCCTGCAGACGGCTGGGGTCTCCCATAGAGAAGAAAGCATGAAGCCTTATTTAAGGTGAGACTGCAATAACCAACTTACCCTGACGAACCTGCATCTGAGAGATCCAGAAAAAGGACTGCTAAGTGCGGTCAAGAATCTACAACAAAGACTGTGTTCCTGACGACTGAGGACCTGCCCCAGAGACTGTATCATTCCAAAAGGTTATGAAAGTAGTTGTTATAATTATCAATAGGTTTAGTGGATAGGTTAAAGGGGTTGTAGGAATTTATAGGATTAATAGTTAAGAAATTGTTGGTGTTTGTTATAAGTGAATTTAGTAATAAATAAATAAGTGTTAAATAATAATTTAAAAGTTCGGTAACACTCACTATGTAGACCAGACTGGCCTTGAACTCATAGGGATCCACCTGCCTCCAACTCCCAAGTGCTGGTATTAAAGGTGTGTGCCACCATGCCTGGCCCATATAGGGAAACGTTTGAAATTACAGAGTTAGCTGGACTGGGGGCATTAATGAGGGCAGTGATCTTGTCTGAACAGTTTGCTCCTGATCCCTCATCATCCAGCACACACCCTGGCCCAGAGGAGGAATCCTGTGTCTATTTACCAAAGAAGAAAGAAATTCTAGTGGAAGCACTGTAGACACTGAGATAAGATGTCCACAGTGCCCCTCAGTCCTGGCTTGGAGACTCACATAGGCTGAAAGTAGGAGAGTGAGTTTCCTGTGTCTCCAAAAAGGCTGAAGCATGTCCTCCCTGTAGCTGAAGACGCAGACCTTAGCATCTTGGAAGGATCTAACTTCAATTAGTCCCTGATGAGTGGTGGATCTTCCTCCTCCAAAGAGCAGCAGGCCCCAACCTCAGTGGGCAACCTCAGCAGCACTCTGGCCAGAAGCCAGCACGTCTCCAGTCTCTGTCTGTCTGTCTGTCTGTCTGTCTATCTATTGGCTCAAGGCAGATTCTAAGTGGCTGTGTGTGTCTGTGTGTGTGTCTCTGTGTGTATGTGTCTGTGTGTGTGTGTGTGTGTGTCTGAGTGTGTATGTGTGTATATCTGTGTGTGTCTGTGTGTCTGAGTGTGTATGTGTGTATATCTGTGTGTGTCTGTATGTGCCTGTGTGTGTGTGTGTCTGTGTGTAAACTGAATGCAGAATGAGCACTAATCAAGATAGAACTGTCAAAGCTGGAGGGGTGGGGATGATGGAAGCCTGACCAAAGGGTCCCCAGGCATGTCCTGGCTACTGTCTCTCTTCCCTCCAAGGCAGTGATGGAGAAGTGGGTACAGTCCTCAGGGCACCCCAGCCTGCACTGGGTGTCTGCATCAAGGCTGATGTGGTGATCTTGACTTGAAGCCATCCTGCTGCCATGGCTCTTTCAGTAGACAACTGTCATCAGTGGGCCATCCAAGAGCATGGTTGTGGGCAGTCAAACAGTCTGTTCCTGTTCCAATTGCAACTGGGAGTTTTTCCACATTGTTTTTTCCTTCATTCCTTGTTTCTGCACTGATCAGAGCTGGGAGCCCCTCCTACTCCCTATCATCAACCATGCGCCTCAGTAAAGCCATTAAGTCTCCATACTCCACCAAATCAGCTACTTTCTTTTTCTTTTTTTTTAAGATTATTTATTATGTAGACAGTGTTCTGCCTGCATGTATGCCTGTGGGCCAGAAGAGGGCACCTGATCTGATTATAGATGGTTGTGAGCCACTATGTGGTTGCTGGGAATTGAACTCATGACCTCTGGAAGAGCAGCCAGTGCTCTTAACCGTTGAGCCACCTCTCCACCCCCTTGGTTTTTTGTTTGTTTGTTTTTAATGTTTATTTATTACTTCAGGTTACATCTCCATCACAGTGCCCTCTTTCCACCCCTCCCAGTCCTGCCCTCCCACCCTCTACCCCCATCCCTTCCATCCCATTCCTCTGGAGTGGAGTGTCCCTACATAACAGTCCCCTGCCCCAGTTCAGCAGTCATATGAGGGCCAAGAGCCTCCTCATACACTGGGGGCCTACAAGGCAGCCCCACTAGGGCAAAGTGTCTCATTGACAGGAAACAAAGTCTATGTTCATGTTCCCCTTGGTGCAATGGTTGTAGTATAGTTATCCTGTACTATATGGCTAAAATCCAACTATAAGTGAATAGATGCCATGTGCATCCTTCTGAGTCTGGGTTAGCTCACTCAGAATGAGCTTCTGTTTTGTTTTGTTTTGTTTGAGACCGGGTTTCTCTGTGTAGCCCTGGTAGTCCTGGAACTTGATTTGTACACCAGCTTGTCCTTGAACTCACAGAGATGCACCAGCCTCTGCCTCCAAGTGCTGGGAATAAAGGCATGCGCCACCACACCCAGTCCAGCTACTTTCTTTTTAAAATATTTTATTTCATTTCTTTTTCTTTTCTGGATAGAATCTCACTATGTAGCTTTGGGTAGCTTGCTATGTAGATCTGACTGACCTTGAATTCACAGAAATCTGCCTTCCTCTGCCTCTCAACTTCTGGGATTAGAGGCATGTGCCCCCCCCCCAGCTTGCTTGCTTATTTATTTGTTTGTTTATTTATAATGATGCACATGTGTGTGGGTTTATGCACCTGAGTCAGAGACCCACAGAGGCCAGAAGAGGGCATCAACTCCTCTCCAGCTAGCTGCAGTTACAGAAAGCTATGCGCTGCCTGAAGTGGGTGCTAGGAACTGGACTCAGATGGACTCAGATCCTCTACAAAAGCAGTATATTGCCCTGTAACAAGAATTGTGGAACTTTGGTTTCTTTAAAAACGTAGGCGGGGCTCTGGAGAGATGGCTCAGCAGTTAAGAGCACTGGCTGCTCTTCTAGAGGTCATGAGTTCAATTCCCAGCAACCACATGGTGGCTCACAATCATCCACAATGAAATCTGGTGCCCTCTTCTGGCCTACAGATATACCTGGAGACAGAACAGGCATGGCTTACACCTTTATGTAGTTTTTTTTTTTTTTAAGATTTATTTTTTATTTATTTATAATGTATACAGTGTTATGTATGCTGCTGGCCAGAAGAGGGCACTAGACCCCATTATAGATGGCTGTGAGCCACCGTGTGGTTGCTGGGAATTGAACTCAGGACCTCTTAACCTCTGAGCCATCTCTCCAGCCCAGCTCACACCTTTAATCCCAGCACTTGGGAGGCAGAGGCTGGTGGATCTCTGTGAGTTCAAGGCCAGAGTAAGTCCAGAACAGTCAGGGCTACACAAAGAAACTATCTTGAAAAATCTAAAACAAACAAACAAAACTCCACAGAAATATGTTTTAGTTTTAATCCCAGGTGTCGGGACATGGGGCTGCTTTGCAGTAGCTGACTAGGATTTGCCTCGTGCTCTACCAGAGGTGTGGTTCTGCCAGCTGCAGATAGTTTCCGAGATTGTGTGATGTTTGGAATTCTGGGAACTTCTCAGACGGTATATATATATATGCTAGAGCCCCAGTTGGTCCTCACTTATGGAGGTTGGTTGTGGTTTGTTAGTAGCCATGGTCAAAAAAGAAACAAAAGGAAAGAAGTTAAATTCAGGGGTTTTCCTATTTCCTCTCTCCCCTCTATCCTTGTCTGTCTTCTGTCTAGTGTTAGAGGAAGATACAGGGTGGGAAAAAAAAGAACACACAAAGTAGTAAAGACTTAACACCTGAGCCTTCTCTCCACCTCTAAACTTTTTCCTAATTCTCCTCGGATCCTGGTCTTACCCAGCCCAGTGAGCTGGACACCAAACACCTTTCCAACAGAATTCTCTCAGTAATGTTTGTCCTTCATTGTCTTCCAGTCCCTGGTATTCAGGGAAACCCCAGCCAGTAGTAACCAAGTATCCTAATAGTGCATATAAGCTAGGCCATGAGGGGCTGGTTTCTCATCCATTCCCTCAAATAATGAAGCCCTAAAGAAGCCAGGACATATGAGAGAGAGAGAGAGAGAGAGAGAGAGAGAGAGAGAGAGAGAAAGAGATCACCAATGCATCCCTGAAGCTCCAACCCCACTGGGGAGTATCCTCTCTTACTGCATCATAACCTTGAGGAAAGACCTAGTAAATTGTAAATCAAAGGATAGAGTAAAATTGTAAAAGCCTTTTTATTTTATTACATTTTATTTATTGTTTCTGTGTATGTGTGTGTGTATGCGTGTATGTGTGTGTGTGTATGTGTATGTGTGTGCACTCAGTTGCACATGAGCCATGGCCCAAGTGTGGAGGTCAGAGGGCAACTTTTGAAAATCTGTTTTGTCTTTCCACCATGTGAGTTTCAGGGTTCAAACTCCAGCCATCAGGCTTGACCCATGGTCTATCTGAGTGACTACACATTTGTTGGTAGGCAGAGAGTGATAGAGGAGGGTGCCTAGAATCTTCTGACCCACACACACATGTGTGCACATCCACACACACACGTGTACACACTCATACAGATACAAACACTTATACATATAAGGGCACACATTAATAAATCTTTAAAACACAACTGCTACTGCACAGCTATTTCTCTGAATTAAGGCATTGCTTGCCTGAGCAAGGAAGGAGGCTCAGGTAGCTAATAGATCTTACAAGACGCAGAGGCTCAGAGTGTTACGGGATTCTGGCCGCTAAGACAGCTCAGGAGGTAAAGGTCCTTGCCACCAAGTCAGGGAACCTGCAAGCTGTCCTCCACCATCCACATGGAGCACCCCTTCTTGCTTATTCTTTGAAGCACAATGTCCCTAAGCCTTGGGCTGTCATTTTCTTGGCCAGGCTGGAAGCCAGCAAGCCCCAGTGACTCTTCTGTCCCCACCTCCTTTGGAGCTGGGGTCACCTACATGTGCTGGATGCCTGGCTTGTCATGTGGGTACTGGGTCCAAACTCTGGTCTTCTGGTCAGAGTGCTCTTATCTGCTAAGCCGTCTCCTGAACCTGGAATAGGATTTTTGTTTTTGTTTCTTCTTTTTTTGTTTTTCTATCTTTTTGTTTTGTTTTCATTTTTTTGAGACAGGGTTTCTATGTGTAACCCTGCTCACAAGATCCGCCTGCCTCTGCCTCCCGAGTGCTGGGATTAAAGGCCTGAGCCACCATGCCTGGCCTTTTTTTGTTTTTCTTTTGAAACAAGTTCTTAATATGTTGCATAGGCTGACCTCAAACTTCTGGTAATGCTCCTGCCTCAACCTCCTGAGTGGTAGAATTATAAACATGAACCACCATACCCAGTCAATGTATAGTTTTTTAAATTTTTATTTATTAGTTATTTATTTATATGTGTATGGGTGATTTCCCAATATGTATGTCTGTGTACCTCATGAGTGCCATAGTGCCTGAAGAGGTCAGAAGAGGGCATGATATTTCCTGGGACAGCAGTTACAGATGGTTGTGAGCTGCCATGTGAGTACTGGGAATCGAACCCAGGTCCTCTAGAGGAGCAGCCACTGCTCTTATAACCATTGATCCAACTTCTAATGTGTGCAGTTTTATGCAGCTAAGTTCAGGGCAATTTTTGCTTAATATGTCATGAATAATGTCTAATTTGATTTGGCATGTTCCAAAGAGGGAGTGGTTGTTGGCTTCAAATGCTGTTGAAAGGTGAAGCAAGAGAGCTCACGCAAAGTCCCCCAGAGTCCCCACAGCTCATGATCTGCGGCAGAACAAGGCCCAGTGGAAAAGTGTAATTGGGACGGAGAATGGCAGAAGAGGACAAGGCAGGAACAGGGGACAAGGGCTCCTTCTGAGGAGTCAGCTATGTGATTTTCAGGATTGTCTTAGGTTCTGTTTGTTCGTTTGTTTGTTTTTTCAAGACAGGGTTTCTTTCTGTAGCCCTGGCTGTCCTGGAACTCACTCTGTAGAACAAGCTGCTATTGAACGCCTGCCTCTGCCTCCTAAGTGCTGGGATTAAAAGCAAGTGCAATCACGCCTGGTCATTACAGACAGTTTCCAATATCATGTGGGTGCTGGGATTTGAACCCAGGTTCTTTGGAAGAGAAGCCAGTGCTCTTAACCACTGAGCCATCTCTCCACCCCCTGGCTTTGCTTTCTCTTCTTCCTCTGCTTTTTTTTTTTTTAAGATTTATTTATTTTCTTTATGCATGTATACCAGCAGCCAGAAGAGGACATCAGGCCACATTGTGGATGGTTGTGAGCCACCATGTGGTTGCTGGGAATTGAACTCAGAACCTTTGAAAGAGCACTAGCCAGTGCTCTTAACCACTGAGCCATCTCTCCAGCCCGTGGCTTTGCTTCTTAATGGATAAGTAATCACCACTGCTGGAGAGGTTGAAGTAGGGGGTTCTTTTGAATCCAGGGGTTGGAATCTGGCCTACACAACATGGCAAGACCCCAACTTTTTTTTTAAAGAATTAAGACTAATATTGGAACAGATAGTTCCTGTTTTAAATCCTGTAGGGTTCTTGTACTGCCCACTTTCTGAGGGTGAAGTTGGCATATGGAAAAGGGTGACCAAACTAGGAAGGCTTTTATTCACATGGAGGTGATATCTCTGCTCAGGAAGTGCAGGCTCTGAACTCTCTGTAGCTGGGCGGAGGGCTGCAAAGACAAGCAATGTTACCGCGTAGTCCATCAAAGGTGGGAGTCTGTAGAGAACAGATTGCCTGTGAGAGTAAACACAGCAGATCGGTAGGGAGCGGTTTCCACTCTAAGCAGCAGGGACTGAGGCAGGGCTAATTTGCTCCATCAGGAGTCTGCCAGTCTGCCACTCTGACCTGGCAGAGGCTGCGCACTGAGTTTATAAAGACTTTCACAGGTAAGCTCTGATTAGCTGCCTGCAAGCAAGTGAAAAGGTGAAGAATAAGAACCAATCAATAAAGAGCCTACCAAAAGTAGGGTGGTGTTGGGAGAGTGGACCCCTGTATGAGTGAGAGTAGCCATGTCGAGGACCCATTGCCTCAGACTCAGTCCTCTCATGGATGTTGATGAATGATTGGCTTTTAGCTAAAACCGGTATGTGCAGAAAGTACCGATCTCAGCTTCCTCATGCAGCCTGACACTGCTCCCCTACAAGGATGGATTAACCCACCTCCTCATTTCTAAGGATGTAATAAACCTGCTGAGTTTCTGGGCTGGTGTCTCCACCTCCATCCCAGCTTTGTTTTACTTGTGTCTGTCATCAAGTCCAAAGGCCCTGAAGGTTGTGGCAGAGGATGCCCTCGCTCAAATCCCCTTGTAACCGTACTTTTTAATTATTAAACACTTATTAATAACTATATTCATTTATAACAAATACACTTATGTCGCGTCCCTCTCGACCGGCAAGAACGACGCAACTCGCAAAAGCTCTTCTCAAGCAGTTTATTCAGGTCCCTTGAAAACAGTCTTCCGAAAAGGGACGGG
>CAJQZJ010034271.1:2290011-2308475 GCA_907164525.1 Lophiomys imhausi | reverse complement strand
TCATTCAAAAATCTTTCTAGGGTAGACTTCTTAATCTTCAAATTCCTAGCTAAAAGTAGCTCCTGAAGAGCCAGAAAAATTGGGTGTGACTCAGACAACCCCATGTTTAAAAATTTTACTTTCGGTTTGCAGCTTCCCCACGAAACTGTATCTTTTGTTCGCTATCTCCGCGAAACCTTACCGTACGTTCACTATCTCCGCGAAACTTCACCGTACGTTCGCTATTATCCGCGAAACTTTACCTTGCGTTCGCTATCTCCGTGAAACTTTATTGTCCTGATTTATCCCAGGAACTTACCAGTGTACTGCCCCTGACTGCAAGAGTTCTGAGTCTTTTCTGGTTCCCCGTACGGGCCACCACTTGTCGCGTCCCTCTCGACCGGCAAGAACGACGCAACTCGCAAAAGCTCTTCTCCTGCAGTTTATTCAGGTCCCTTGAAAACAGTCTTCCGAAAAGGGACGGGCAGACCCAACCCACAGGCTAAATACTAAATGAACAGCCAATCAAGTAAAGCCACGTAGTGCTATCTTAGAGGCCCACGTATGCGGAAGCAAGCCAGATCAGCGGTCTTAGCCAAATATGGACTTGTTTACCACCGAGAGCGCTCACCGTCGGGCTGGTGGAAGGCGGAGACCAGCGCCATCTTTAAGGCGCGGCACATCGCAGCTCTCTACACACTTACTTATCTACTATTCCTATAAATTCCTACAACCCTTATGAATGCCTACAACCCCTATGCATTCCTACAACCCCTAAGACCTAACCACTAAACCTATTGATAACTATTACTACTATTTTTCTAAGGATACAGTCTCTGGGGCAGGTCCTCAGTCATCAGGAACACAGTCTTGGGGGTAGACTCTTTAATGCACTTAGCAGTCTTTATTCTGGAGTATCTCAGACGCAGGTTCGTCAGGGTAAATTGGCTATGGCAGTCTCACCTTATATAAGGCTTGAGGCTTTCTTCTCTCTGGGAGACCTCAGCGTCTGTAGGCCAACTTATTTCCTTCGTATCAGCAACTCTGCCGCTCTGCCTCAGTCTTTAAAGCTGGCCACAGTTTCATTCAGGCCGCTGTTCGAACAAGTCAAACCCCTCTAGGCAAAAGCTGAGCCACAGGGTTTAGTCCTTGACCTTTTGCTGTCTTGCTGAGGCTTTATCTGCTCACCAGCTTCCTTCTGCCTCAGGGAGATCTGGCCATTGGTCTACCAGCACTTTCTCCAGCAGTACTCTGGGAGCTCTCTCCTATGGGGGCCCTTATAGCACGCAGTTCTCTCAGGCTCATCCACTTGTCTTTAAATAGGATCGCTCCTTGTTCCACCTGCTTCAGCTTAATTTGGGCTCTGCCCCTTTAACAGTTGAAAACAATGCCAGGTCATAAAGTCTTTACTTGTTTCACCTGGCTTCAACCTTGTTTTTCAGTCCAAAGAGACTCCCCTCGTTTCATGTGACTTCATCCATAAGCTGATAAGCTAATTGCTCACAGCGAAGTTGATCTTCATGCCCCGAATTAAGAGACTGTATCAGAAACCTAGATATTCACTAAATCTAATTTATATTAATCTATCAACCCCCACATCCCCTCCTTCGATGTTGGAAGAAAGTCAGGAACAAACCCTGCAGTTTTCACCTTCACTTCCAGTCAGCCCGTGTTTTTACATCTGCCCCCTGCTGCCACTCTGGTTACATCCAGGACCCCACCCACCCCTCCCAATATACCAGATACTGATTTCCTCTCTTTGCAGAGTAGGGCCTTAGTGAGGCCAAGCTGGCCTCAGCCTCCTGAGTGTTGGAATCACAGGAATGTGCCAGAATCTGGTTTTATTTTTCTTTTCGGGATGGCTACTTAAGTCTTTTTTTGGGGGGTGGGTTCAAGACAGGGTTTCTCTGTATAACAGCTCTGGCTGTCCTGGATTCTCTTTGTAGACCAGGCTGTCCTTGAACTCACAGAGATCCACCTGCCTCTGCCTCCCAAGTTCTGGGATTAAAGGCGTGCGCCACCACCGCCCGGTCTACTTAAGTCTTTTATGCAAGGTAAATAGCACTTTTTTTTCTTCAGTATTCTCCCTCTCTGCAGCCCTTCTCTCTCCTTCCCTTCCTGTCTTCTAGTGTCCTGCTCGGCTCAGATACAAACACACTTAGATTTTATCTTGTAGGCAGTCTGTGTCTGTGTTTTCCCCCCAACTAATCCCATCAACTTTTGTTTTGTCTTTAGATCCATGAACATCATGTACAAGGCCTCTGATGGTGGTTGGTGGTGATGATGGTTGTAATGAGAATTTTGGTTTCATTGGAAACCTAGTTATGTTATTGTGAATATTTTTGTTTTAATCCCAGGTGTAAGATATGGGGCTGCTTCAGATTCTCCGAAGCAACTAACTATAATGTGTCTCATGCTCAGGCAGGGGCATGATTTTTCCAGCTGAGGATAGTTGACATTTGGAATTTGGGTACTCTTGAGAGGATATAAATGCAAGGTACCCAAGAGGGGCCAGAGGCACACTTCTAAGAGGCAGCTGCTGCTCTTCCTACTTCTGTGTCAAATGGTTGTGAGCAAAGGTTGAAGTAGATGAAAAAGAATATCCTGTTGTCAAAGATCAACCCTGCCCCAAGGAACTCCATGTCCCTAATCAGCAGGAAGTAGTCTAAAGAGATCTATTCCCCTGGATGGAGAAATATCTTGAAAGAGAAAACTCAAACGAAGGAGAATTCCCAACTCCTTCTCCATGCTGTCTTAAATACCCCTTCAGCTCCACATCCCTCCTTTCTGTCTAATCCCTGTAGTAGGTTTCTTGCTCTCCTCTTGACCTAGGGCCAACTTTATTTAATCTTGTGTACAGAAAGCTCTTGGGTTAAAGGTGTGTTCTAGGGCAGATCCACATCATAACTACCGTTTACAGCGAACAGAAAGCTCTTGGGTTAAAGGTGTGTGCTAGGGCAGATCCACATCATAACTACGGTTTACAGCAAACAAAGCTCTTGGACTAAAAGCTGAGCCATCCCTCAATTAGAAACAGGTTTTTCAATTCATAATTCTCGGGGTTCACAATGAGATCAAATATTCCGCAACTTCCCCTTTGCCCTCTAACCTCCTTTCTCACCTCCTTGGTGTTGGGGGAGGGTTGGAAGGGATTGGGGTGGAGAAGGGTGGTAAACATAGGAACCCCATAAAGCAGCCCGATGGTGGTGTGTGTGTGTGTGTGTGTGTGAATGTGTTCGTGTTTTGCCTACATTTGTATATGTTCACTATTTGTGTGCCCAGTGCCCTTGGAGGTCAGAGAGGGTGTCAGATCCCCTGGAGCTGGAGTTACTGACAGCTGAGAGCTGCCATGTGGGTGCTGAGAATACAGGTCCTTTGGAAGAGCAGTAAGTGCTCTTAACTGCTAAGCCTTCATCAGCCTTCACCACCATCAACAGAACCCTCACATATTTTTTGACTGAGAAAATAAAGTCACCTCAGAGACTGACCTTTCACAGTATTTCCAAGTCCAAGGCCCTGAACAAACATCAGTGTCTCTCAGGAAGCTGGTGGAATGCATCCTTGAAAATGAAAATATCCACTTGCTCTGTCCACACCTGTCTGTGTACATCCCAGGTTATTAAGTGTTTTTCCAAGGTGTGTGTGTAAGCCGGGTGGTGGTGGCGCACACCTTTAATCCCAGCACTTGGGAGGCAGAGGCAGGTGGATCTTTGCGAGTTTGAGGCCAGCCTGGTCTACAAAGTGAGTCCAGCACAGCCAGGGCTACACGGAGAAACCCTGTCTCGAAAAAACAAAACAACAACAACAACAAAAAAACCCAAGGTGTGTGTGGGGGAACTAGCATTGGAAAGGCAGACTTGTTCCTGGGGTTCTTTTAACTATAAAACCTCTGAACTCAGGCACAACCCAATGTTGACAGTCCTTATGCAAGGTGACCTTAGCGGGCTGGGCTGTGAGCCTGGGAGACACTCCCTTTAGTTTTATCCGATGTCCTAATTCTTCAGTTTGCTGTGGGTGGAGATGTTCCAAGCCCTTTCTGCTTCACTGTCACCAGCTTCTGGTGAGTCATTAGCAGTCCTTCCTATACCACCCCTCTTGCAGGGTGGAGGGAGGAACTTGCAGATGCTGCTTCTTCTCTGGTGGGTGCCATAGTAACAGGAAAGCAGCTCCCTGTTGCCTGCTCTGCTAATCAGCACAAAGAAGAAGATGATGGTGTGTACATGTGTGAGAGTGTGTGTATGTGTGTGTGTGTGTGTGTGTGTGTGTGTGTGTGTGTGTGTACTTCACTGCTTAATATCTGAGGGGCCACAAAACACCCAGTTCAGACCTCTTTTGAGTTTATAATATGAAAGGAAACTTACCATTTACTGAGACATTATTTTGATTTATATGCATTTTTCCCTCCATGAAATTCTTTTTTGTTTTTGTTTTTCCAGACATGATTTCTCTGTGTAGCCTAGGATGTCCTGGAACTCCCTCTGTAGTCCAGGCTGGTCTTGAACCCACAGAGATCCGCCTGCTGGAATTACAGGCATGCACCACCATGACTAGCTGAAGTGATGTTTTTAAAAAGCAGAGTTCCCTAGGCGGGCATGGTGGTGCCCACCTGTAGAGAGCTGCGACGTGCCGCGCCCTAAAGATGGCTCTGGTTTCCGCCTTCCACCAGCCCAACGGTGAGCGCTCTCGGTGGTAAATAAGTCCATATTTGGCTAAGACCGCTGATCTGGCTTGCTTCCGCATACGTGGGCCTCTAAGATAGCACCACGTGGCTTTACTTGATTGGCTGTTCATATAGTATTTAGCCTGTGGGTTGGGTCTGCCCGGGATTCGGAAGACTGTTTTAAAGGGACCTGAATAAACTGCTTGAGAAGAGCTTTTGCGAGTTGCGTCGTCCTTGCTGGTTGAGGGGGACGCGACAAGTGGTGGCCCGTACGGGGAACCAGAAAAGACTCAGAACTCCTGAAGTCAGGGGCAGTGCACTGGTAAGTTCCCAGGATAAATTGGGACAATAAAGTTTCGCGGAAATAGCGAACAAAAGGTAAAGTTTCACGGAAATAGCGAACAAAAGGTAAAGTTTCATGGAAATAGCGAACAAAAGGTTAAGTTTCGCGGAAATAGCGAACAAAAAGGGTAAAGTTTCGCGGAGATTGCGTACAAAAGGTAAAGTTTCGCAGGGAAACTGCGAACCGAAAGTAAATTTTTAATCATGGGATTGTCTCAGTCACATCCAATTTTTCTGGCTCTTCAGGAGCTACTTTTAGCTAGGAATTTGAAAGTTAAGAAGTCTACCCTAGAGAGATTTTTGAATGAATGCGATTCCGTGCCTCCGTGGTTTGCGGTGTCCGGGAATCTTACGGTATCCTGCTGGGATAAATTAGGCAGGGACTTGGATTTTGCTTGGGAGCAAGGTACTCTGAAGCATGGAGTAAGACCGATTTGGAAGATGGTGAGGAGTTGTTTAGAAGATCAGAGATGCTGTAACACAATCAAGGAGGGAGAATCAGCCTTGGAACTGCTGCAAGGCGAAAGATCTGAGCAGGCAGACAGTGAAAAGGGAAGCAAAAGGAAGGTCCCTCTCTATCCCGATCTTAGAGATTTTAGAGATTTTGAGGATTCAGAGGTCACGGATTCTGAAGGGGAGCTACACACTCTAATAGAACAGTTAGGGAGGACTGCTATTAGAAAAAGGGAAAAGGAAAAGGTAAAAGAGAAAGACACATTGGCGGCAGTCAGTGTAAGTGAAGCTGTTGCCACGGCGCCTTCAGCCACATTGGCGGCGGTCGGTGTAAGTAAAGCCCAGCCACGTTGGCGGCGGTCGGTGTAAGTAAAGCCGTTGCCGTGGCGCCTTCAACTCCCCCTCCATACCCAGAAGCCATTCAGATAGATCAGCCTGTTCAGTCCCTGAAAGTAGGAAGATCTTTCTGCCCGGGGATGTGGACACAAGGAAGAACAGAATTACAGTTTGCCTATCCGGTATACCAAGATCCACAAGGGAACAGGTACGAGGAACCGCTTGATTTTAAAGTAATTAAATCCCTTGCAGAGTCGGTTCGTACCTATGGCATTACCGCTTCTTTTACATTGGCTCAAGTGGAAGCATTAAGCAGACATTGTATGACTCTGAGTGATTGGAGTGGCCTGGCCCGCGCCTGCTTAAGTCCAGGGCAATACTTAGACTGGAAAGCTTTCTTGATTGAGTATGCCACTGAGCAAGCAGCCATTAATCAGAGAGATGGAAATCCAGCCTGGGATAGAGATATGCTGCTTGGGCAGGGGAGATTTGCCAACCAGCAGACAGGATATCCCAATCAGGTTTATGAACAAATAAACCAGACAGCTATCAAGGCTTGGAAATCCCTTCCTAACAAAGGGGAGGTGAGTGGGAACTTAACTAAGATTCTACAGGGCCCCATGGAGCCCTTTTCAGACTTTGTGGCACGATTGGTGGAAGCGGCAGGGAAGATTTTTGGTGACCCGGATGCTGCTATGCCACTAATAAAACAGTTAGTTTATGAGCAATGCACCAAAGAGTGTAGAGCCGCTATCACCCCTTACAAGAGTAAAGGGCTAGAAGCCTGGATGAAAGTGTGTAGAGAACTTGGAGGGCCGTTAACTAATGCTGGTCTTGCTGCCGCAGTAGCACAGTTGACCAGGAAAGGTGGAGGAAGTTCAGGAGTTTGTTTTAAGTGTGGCAAGATGGGACACTTTAAAAGACAATGCCCCGGGGGAAGGAGTACAGGAAGTACAGGAAGTGTACAACGCCCCAGGAGGCCGGGGTTATGCCCAAAATGTAAAAAAGGGAACCATTGGGCTAATGAATGCCGTTCAGTGACAGACATCCATGGCCAGCCTTTAACTCAAGGTTATGGTGGCGCTCGTCCAAAAAACGGACAGCAGGGCCCACGACCCCAGGGCACACAAATATATGGGGCAGTAGAGAATCGGGACAAAGAACAGAATCAAGAGAGATGGCCAACCCTCCGCCATCCGAGAGACCGCGGAGAGCCACTACAGGCTCAGCAGGATTGGACCTCTGCTCCACCACCAGACTCGTATTAACGCCCCAAATGGGGGTCCAGTTAATTGAAACAGATTTTGAAGGACCCCTTGAACCTGGTACAGTTGGTTTGCTGTTAGGGAGGTCATCATCAGCCTTAAGAGGACTTATTGTCCATCCTGGGGTTATAGATCCAGATTATACAGGAGTGGTTAAGATCATGGTAGCCTCCCCCCGTGGTATAATGGCTATCTCTCCTGGAGATAGAATTGCTCAGTTGATCATGTTGCCAAGTTTACATGATCGCTATGCGGCAAGGGATCGAGAGAGAGGAAAAGATGGTTTTGGGTCCATGGGCACAGATCTGACTTTTCTCTCCCTGGATTTGGACCAACGCCCCGTCTTGGAGTTAAAAGTTGATGGTAAAAAGATCCTGGGCCTTTTGGATACTGGGGCTGATAGGAGTATCATAGCAAAGAAAGACTGGCCTTCAGGTTGGCCCGTACAAGCCTCTTCTCAAACACTTCAAGGCCTGGGTTATGCTAACACTCCAGATATGAGTGCAAGATTATTAAAGTGGCAGGACCAAGAAAACCACTCAGGAGAAATGCAGCCATATGTACTTGAGCTCCCTATCTCCCTTTGGGGAAGAGACCTTTTAAAGGATATGGGATTTAAATTGAGTAATGATTATTCTGATTCAGCCCAACGTATGATGCAAGATATGGGATATGCTCCAGGCTTTGGAATAGGAAAATATTTGCAGGGACGGAAGAGTCCCATATCTATGCAGCAAAGACAAAAGAGACAGGGCCTGGGTTTTTCCTAGGGGCCACTGAGGAGGGCATTCCCATAACTTGGAAGACGGAGGACCCAGTATGGGTTCCTCAGTGGCCACTTTCCTCTGTAAAATTGAATGCAGCTAAAGAGTTGGTGGATGAACAGATGTCTTTAAAGCATATAAAACCATCTGTATCTCCCTGGAATACACCTATCTTTGTCATTAAAAAGAAATCTGGAAAATGGAGATTGTTGCATGACCTGCGTGCCGTAAATCAACAAATGCAGATCATGGGCCCAGTGCAACGCGGCTTGCATGCTTTTATCATCTTTGCCAGCCTCATGGCCCATTATAGTTATAGATATAAGGGATTGTTTTTTCTCCATCCCTTTGTGTGCCAAAGATAGTGAGAGATTTGCATTTACTGTTCCATCCTGTAACCATGAGGAACCTGATCAGCGGTTTGAATGGGTAGTATTACCTCAGGGCATGGCGAACAGCCCCACTATGTGCCAACTGTATGTGGGGGAAGCCATTGCTCCCTTGAGAAAGAATTTTCCAGATTTAAGATGTGTTCATTATATGGATGATATCTTACTGGCAGCTAAGGGTGAACAAATGTTAGATCGGGCCTATGAAGAATTAGTTCAATTATTAAAAAAGAAAAGGTTGTTTATTGCTCCTGATAAGGTTCAAAAGGAAAATGTGGTTGATTATTTAGGAGCAAAGGTTGGACCTGAAAAGATAATACCTCAAAAGATTGAGATAAAAGATAATTTAAAGACTCTAAATGATTTTCAAAGGTTGTTAGGAGATATCAATTGGGTAAGAAGCTATTTGAAGCTACCGAATTATGAAATAAGACCCCTATATGATATTTTGAAAGGTGATTCAGCACTTAATTCTCCTAGGCAATTAACGGAAGAAGCAAGAAAAGCTTTATGTAAAGTGGAAGGAAGGTTACAGAGTGCCTTCCTAAAGAGATGGCAGGAAGGACAGCCCATTGCATTGTGCATATTTGCCACCTATGGTCAACCTACAGGATTGCTATGGCAGGACGGACCATTATTATGGACCTATTCAAAGATTTCTCCAAAAAAATCCATAGAACATTATCCCACTGCAGTTGCTGCTTTAGCCTTGAATGGTATCCAACAATGTTTGCAGTCTTTTGGAGTTGCTCCTGCCAGTATAATAGTGCCCTATTCCAGTCATCAAATTAAGATTTTGTGTGGCACTGTAGATGACTGGGCAATATTGCAATGTAGCTTTGAAGGAGTGGTTGATAACCATTATCCTAAGCATCCATTGCTATCATTTTTTAAGGAGCACCCAGTGATATTCCCTAAGGTTACTTCAGCAGTACCACTTCAAGGGTCACCAAATGTGTTTACTGATGGCTCAAAGACAGGCTGCGGAGCCTATTTGATAGAAAGACAAGAGCCCGTGTTATGTCAATTTCAACCGGGCTCCCCCCAAATAGTAGAGTTGAAAATAGTAATTGAGGTGTTTAAAAGATGTCAATTTGCATTCAATTTGATCTCAGATTCAGTCTATGTGGTCAACGCAGTGAAAGTATTAGAATTAGCAGGTCCTATTAAGAATAGTAGTACTGTATGTGCCTTATTACAAGAGTTACAAGTTTTAATCTGGCAAAGAAAAAGGTGTTTTTATATTCAACATATCAGAGCACATACAGGATTACCTGGACCATTAAGTGAGGGTAATGATAAAGTTGATCAATGGACTAGGATGGAATGCATTTTTTGGAGCTCATTCCTGGACCAAGCCAGACAGTTTCACCAATTATTTCATGTAAATGCAAAAACTCTACAGCAGAAATTCCATTTGTCTAGAGCAGATGCTAGACAAGTGGTTTTGTACTGTCCTCAGTGTATGATTCATCATCATCCTCCCAGTGTGGGAGTGAACCCTAGAGGGTTGATGCCACTCAAAATCTGGCAAATGGACGTTACCCACATTTCAGAGTTTGGAACCTTAAAATATATTCATGTATCTGTGGATACCTGCTCAGGTATCATACATGCTACACCTATGAGTGGAGAAAAGGCTCGCAATGTCATAGGGCATTGCTTAGAAGCCTGGGCTGCATGGGGAAAACCACAGCAGCTGAAAACGGACAATGGACCAGCCTATACGGCACAGTCCTTTGTCTCCTTCTGCAACCAGATGGAGGTACAGCTTAATCACGGATTACCATATAATCCTCAAGGACAAGGAATTGTGGAGCGTGCTCATCGCACCTTGAAAGAATGCTTGCAAAAACAGAAAGGGGGAATAGGCCAAGGCCGTACCCCCAAGGAGAGAATGTCTTTTTTTTTTTTTTTTTTTTTTGGTTTTTCGAGACAGGGTTTCTCTGAATATCTCTGGCTGTCCTGGATTCGCTTTGTAGACCAGGCTGGCCTCGAACTCACAAAGATCCGCCTGCCTCTGCCTCCCAAGTGCTGGGATTAAAGGCGTGCGCCACCACCGCCCGGCTTGAGAGAATGTCTTTAGCCTTATTTACTTTAAACTTTTTCAATTTGGATGCTCAAGGCCGCTCAGCAGCGGACAGACATCAGGATTCCCATGGTCCACCTAAAAGCATGGTGAAGTGGAAGGATATTTTGACAGGCTCTTGGCGGGGGCCTGACCCCGTGCTAACATGGGCGAGTGGGTCTGTTTGTTTTTTTCCTCAGGATCAACAAGATCCAGTGTGGGTGCCTGAACGCCTTGTGAGGAAGATTCGTCATGAAGACCTTCCTAAGGATCCTGGTGATAGTAGCAGTGAGTATGTCAGGTTGGACCGAGCCGAGATGGGGGATCCTGTCGATATTCCCAAAGCCGATGCCGGTCAGACATGATGCAACTGTGTTTCCACGCTTATTTAGCAGTAATAGAAGCTTAGGCTTACCCTACCTTCCCTTTGATGATCAGAAAAGCCCTATAGAGGGTAATAGAAATGTCAGCTTGAAGGGTAGTCTGTGCTTTTTAATGAGCTTCAATAGGTCAGATGATACAGAATGCATTAAATTGTCTCAGCAGTCAGCAGATTTTTTACCACAACTGAGATTTGGGGGTAGGGGTAGTAGTTTGTTTTCGGGCAACGGTTCTCGACTTGAAGGATGGTGGCCCACACGAGTCTCTGACCGGGACCCCCCCAGACAGCCACGCTGGGCACCTTTTTGTAGAGGATCCACAGGAGAGGAAGGACCTTTTCCCTGGACTGGATGTCAGGAGCGCAGAGCAGTTTGGGTTCAACAAGATTATTTTTCCTTTAGCCCCATGATTAGTAATATAGTGAATAAGTCTTGTACAGGAATGCTTGATATATCTACTAGGGATCCTCAGCAGACTGCCACCAATCCTTTTGATTTGTGGCTTTTGTGTGGGGTAAATGGAAGTTGCAAGGACTTGGGACCTGTCATTATGCTTGGGGGAGGAATTTATCAAAGAGGTAATTTTTCCCTAGGGTCCGCTACCAAATTGGATTTTTCTAGCAGTAGTGGCTCTGGTACTTGGAATTCTTTGTTTCATTCTTACCGCAACAAGACCTTTTCAGCTTTGCCAGTATGTCTCTGGCCTCCTTTTCTGTGGATTATAAGTAATGGGAGTGCATCCTTGGGTGAAGAAAAGTTAGTATGCACTCTGGGCATATGTTTTTATGCCCTATGCTGGAATGCCACAGCCTTTCCTGTGGCTGTGGTGACTAGAATGCCTCGATATGTACCAGTTCCTGTAGAGGGCCCTAATACCATGATGCTATTCAGGTTTAAAAGAGATTTTGGCATCACTGCAGCTATTGTTACTGCCATCACTATTGCTGCTGTGGGGGCTACTGCCTCAGCTATTGCCTTGTCTAGTTCTATAAAGACTGCCAATGCCCTGAATAACATCTCAGCCACTGTAGCACAGGCATTGGATACCCAGACCTCTATGAATTCTCATCTCAAAGGAGGCCTTATGATAGTTAATCAACGCATAGATTTTTTTGTTTTGTTTTGTTTTTCAAGACAGGGTTTCTCTGTATAACAGCTCTAGCTGTCCTGGACTCACTTTGTAGACCAGGCTGGCCTCGAACTCACAGAGATCCACCTGCCTCTGCCTCCCAAGTGCTGGGATTAAAGACGTGCGCCACCACCGCCCGAACGCATAGATTTAATACAAGAACAGATTGATTCTCTTTGGCAACTAACACAATTGGGGTGTGAGTGGAAAATGCAAGGTTTGTGTGTTACTTCGGTGCAGTATCAAAATTTTACAAAAGCTGCTAATCTGTCTAGACAATTGTCAAAGTTCCTCTTACAGGATTGGTCGGCTGAATTTGAAAATTTGATGAGAGAGCTGAGAGCGACAATCGTCCACATCAACTCCACTCGGGTGGATCTGAGCCTGGCCACTGGTTTGACTTCCTGGATACAGACGGCTATGGATCATCTTAAGGAGTGGGCGGGCGTAGGCTCCTTGGCGATATTGATGATACTAGCCTCTCTGGTTTGCCTATGGTGCATCTACAAAATGAGAGCCACACAAAAGCATAATGCAGCCATGATTATACAGGCCCTTGTCGCCATTGAGGCGGGCCAGTCCCCTCAGGCATGGCTCGTTGCTGTGAAGCCTTAAATCTTCACTGAGCATAGTCCCTGCCCACTGAGGTATTCGTTCCACGGATATTAGGGTCTGGCAAGTCAATGACGGAGTAGACGGGTAAGCCTCGGCCACCTAAGACAGGGCAGCCCCGAGTAGGGAGGCTGACCCAGAGACGGGTAAGAGTTTGAGCATCGCCCTCCTACAGGCTCAGGCCCACCGTGAGACCCCCAGATATGGGGATTACGAAGCCTTTCCAGGGACTTCTACCTACTTTAGAAAAAATAAAAAAGGAGGAACTGTAGAGAGCTGCGACGTGCCGCGCCCTAAAGATGGCGCCGGTTTCCGCCTTCCACCAGCCCAACGGTGAGCGCTCTCGGTGGTAAATAAGTCCATATTTGGCTAAGACTGCTGATCTGGCTTGCTTCCGCATACGTGGGCCTCTAAGATAGCACCACGTGGCTTTACTTGATTGGCTGTTCATATAGTATTTAGCCTGTGGGTTGGGTCTGCCCGGGATTCGGAAGACTGTTTTCAAGGGACCTGAATAAACTGCTGGAGAAGAGCTTTTGCGAATTGCGTCGTCCTTGCTGGTCGAGGGGGACGCGACACCCACCTTTAATCCCAGCACTCAGGAGGCAGAGACAGGCGGATCTCTGTGAGTTTGAGACCAGCCTGGTCTACACAAAGTGAGTACAGGACAGCCAGGGCTACACAGAGAAACCCTGTCTTGAAAAATGAAAATAAATAAATAATTAATTAAGAAATAAAAACAAAAAGCAGAGTTCACATCAAATTAATACTTACTTCAGGGGAAAAATACTTAAAAAAAAAAAACCTAAATCTTAGCCAGGCATGCTGGGACATGCCTTTAATCCCAGCACTCAGGAGGCTGATGCAGGCGGATCTCTGTGAGTTCAAGGCCATCCTGGCCTATGAAGCAAGTCCAGGAGAGTCAGGGATACACAGAGTAACCCTGTCTCAAAAAAACAAAACAAAACAAACAAAAAAACCTAAAACCTAAATCTTAAGTTAGAAATAAAGTATTAACTATTGAAGAAATCCCCAGCATGTCTAATACAGACTGTAGAACGTCACAGTCTAGAAATTCACATCGTATTTTATAGCACTAAAATGTTAATAAAATCAGAAGTATTTATTGATTGGTCCAGATCCCCTAGTCTATAAAAAAAATCTAGGCTGCTAAATGAAGTTTTTGTTCTGTGAGTATAGCTACTTATGATGGCTATTCTTGGTTTCATCTTGACTATATCTGGAATGCACTACAATCCAGAAATGGAAGGCACACCTGTGGGAATTTCTGCTTGGGTGAATCCACCTCTAGTCCAGACCTTTGAGGTAGGAAGACACACCTCTGATAAGGGTCTTGAGACTGAAAACTACACTCCTTTAATCCAAACCTTGAGGTGGGGGGACACATCTTCAATCTGGGCCATATCTTCTGCTGGAAGTCTATATAAGGACATAGAAGAAGAAAGCTTTTGTTCTTTGCCCGCTTGTCCTCACCTTGCTAGCAATCCACCCTGTCACTGGCTTTGCAGCCTTCTTCAGGATTCCAGCATATACAGAAAACCAGCTAAGACACCCAGCCTTGTGGTACTGAGCTAGATTCTTGGATTTTCTATTCATAGCTAGTCATTGTTGGATTAGCTGGACTGCAGCCTGTTTCATTCATAGATAGATAGATAGTAAGATAGATAGATAGATAGATAGATAGATAGATAGATAGGTAGGTAGGTAGGTAGGTAGGTAGACAGACAGACAGATTCATTCCCTAAGTTCTGTGACTCCAGAGAACCCTAATACACTATAATTAAATCAGGTCCTCAGGCTTGGCAGCAAGTACTTTAATTGCTAAGCCATCTCATGGCTCTGTTTTTACTTTATTTTTATTATGTATACAGTATTTGCTCTACATATATGCCCAGGCAGATCTCAATGGAGATGGCTGTGAGCCACCATGTGGTTGCTGGGAATTGAACTCAGGACCTCGGGAAGAACAGCCAGTGCTCTTAACCTCTGAGCCACCTCTCCAGCCCCCTGTTTTTACTTTTTGAGGCAAGGAATCATGTAGCTTAGGCTGGTAAAGGAGGTTGGCCTTGAACTTCTCATTCTTTCTTTGCTTCATGAGGCCTGAAACAGGAGAGAGGGCCTGACAAGAAGTTGGTGAGACTTACGGAAAATGACAATAAACAGTAACAGGGAACATGCATGGGGCCTGCAGCTGCTAATCTCACAGGATGCCCTTTAAATTCAGCCTGGGGCAACTAACTGCAAACGCCAGGAACACACGAGGGCGCAAAGGTGGAGCACACTCAACTGCAGGTCCAGAGCCCCGCCCCCAGTGCCTAGCCACGCCCATTTTATCTGTAGTCTCAGCCCTCCCCTTCCACCCTCCTCCACGTAGCAAGGTTTCGGCAGTCTCTGTTCCGGCCTTGAAAGAGTAAAGTGGGCGCGGTTGTGCGCAGACGCAGACCACAGAGTGCGCAGGCGCAGACTACAGCGCGGTGCTCAGGGCGACGTGGCGGGCGGGAGTACGGAAGCCGCTGGGAGAAGCTGAGCTCATCTCCACCTTGAGCGTCTCCCTGCTGCGTGGAGTTTCCGCTGGCACCATGCTGAAGAAATTCGACAAGAAGGACGAAGAGTCGGGTGAGGGACTACTGAAAGGCCTGGGGAGGTCAGATCCTCGAGCAGATTCCTGGGACCATCCTGGGCTTCCTTCCTCCAGGCCTCTGTCAGAACCAGAGCCCGAGGGACAAGGGCTTGTGCGCAGGTCCATAGCTGTCCTGGGAGGGGGCAAGCTATTCGCATTCGCCAGCTCTGGCCAGGATTGCTGCGTGACCTTGTGCGGGTCACGCTCCTCTCTGGGCCTCATTTTCCCCATCTTGTCAGAGGAGGGTCCCAGGCTGGATGCTTCCTCATATTTCCATCCGATCTCTTGCTGTTTGCCAGAACTGCGTTGGTTCTTTGCCAGTATGTACGTAACCAGCCCTGCAGCTAAGAACCTTGACTGTTTCATTCATTCAATAAACTACATTTACTGAACGTCAGGCACCTCACAGATCCTGATATTGCAGTAGCTAAAGCAAGTGAGACACTTGATGATGCTTGTAATAGGAATGTTAGAATGGTCACATAGTGGAGGAACCAGACAGAAACCAGATAATCATGCGCATAATTGCTTTAAAGTGTAACATGTGCTGTCAGGGAAACTCAGTCACAGGTTAGTTGGTATTGTTTGTCTCTGGCATATAGACTCACTTAGGTTCTGGTTGCATGAATGAATGCAAACTGTGGCACCCTGAAAGGCACAGAAGGGGTGCTGGGTGGCTGTGAGCGAATGGTCTGGGGAAGAGGGGCATTCCCTTAACAGGATTTATACACAGATAGTAGAACCTTGACTGCCACTGGTGGATGATAGAGACTTCCTCCCTTCCCTGTGTTTGGCAGAATCTTAACATTTGGGGTGACAGTTTGGGTATGTAACTCAGTTAGTAGCCTCCTTGCCTAGCATGTATGAAGCCCTGTGTTTGATCCACAACACCACATAAGCCAGGAGGTGGAGGCAGGAAGATCAGAAGCTCAAGACCGTCCCTTGCTACATTTCGAGTTCAAGGCCAACATGGAATCCTTGAGACTCAGTCTCAAAAAAGACAAAGAAGGAAAGAAATTAATTCAGGATCACAGCCTGTAATCAGTCTTCTCTGTTCACTGTAGGTGGAGGCTCCAACCCCCTCCAGCACCTGGAGAAGAGTGCAGTACTCCAAGAGGCAAGTTCCACCATATCCTTCTGTCTGGTCAGGAATACCTGCCAGTCGTGCTGTCGGAATGTCAATATACATAGAGTGTTGGCTTTAAAAGGCTGAGCCCAGGAAAATGGGGCCCTACTTATTATATTTGCTAAGTATGGATAGTCAGTAGGGCAGCACAGGCAAAGCTGTGGTTAGTAGATGAGTTAAGAAAAATAAACTCTTCCCCCTTGAGAATACATTCACCTGGACTGAGTTATTAATACACACCTTGTGGTTCTCCAGGCCCTTTGTGAACTGAGGGGTGGCTGTAGAAGGGGCATGTACTGGACTAGCGGTAATGGTTTCTTCTTCACAGGCTCGGGTCTTTAACGAAACTCCAATCAACCCTCGAAAATGTGCCCAAATCCTCACCAAGATCCTTTACCTCATAAACCAGGTAACAAGATGAGGCTTGGCAGGGGGATACAAGCGATTGTGTAAATGAGACTGTACCCCTTAAGATTTTTGATAGTTGTGTGTGGTTGGAACCGGCAGTCCAGTCCTGGGTCCTCTTGAGTTTCCGGGTCTCATTTGTGACCTGTGCTCAAGTCCCTGTATGCTTCAAAGGTCTAGCCTGCTTAGCTCATGTCCCAAACTGAAGCTTTTATGATTGCCACAGGGAGAGCACCTGGGAACCACAGAAGCAACTGAGGCTTTCTTTGCCATGACCAAACTGTTTCAGTCCAATGACGTAAGTATACCAAACCCTGTATTCCTGGAGATGTGACACTTGTGACGGGGCAGGAGGACTACCTGTGAGCATGGGCTGCCTTCCGCAGGTGGCAGGCTTCTCCTGCCTCTGATTTCTCCCACCGAGCAGGACTGATGGGGCCTTCTCCATGTCTTTTTCAGCCCACTCTCCGTCGCATGTGCTACTTGACCATCAAGGAGATGTCTTGCATTGCAGAGGATGTCATCATTGTCACCAGCAGGCAAGCCTTGGGCAGGGGTGGCTCCTGTGGTGGGATCCATGGACAGAGGCCACATGGACAGCAATGGGATTTTTGGCATATGGCTGGTGCCCTCTCCTCCTAGGCCTGCCCCATGCCAGCCTCTAGAGCTCTGCTTCCTTCTTGCTTCTCTGGCCTTGTTTCCCTTCCTCCTTCTTAGACAACACAACTAGCAAAGAACTTTCGGAAAGTCTTTAGTGAGTGCTAAGGAAAAGAAGAACAGAGTGCAAGAAGTTTATGAGCAAGCCTGCTGGCCAAGTACTGCTTTCTGCATTAGGCTGAGTGATTTAGGGAGAGATGTCACTAACACACATTCCATGTCCTTGAGAACTGAGAGTTAAAGCTGGACATGGTGGTGTATACACGTATGCTTGGCTTGGTAGAAACAGGAGGATTATTGCTAGTAAGAACCTCCCTGGGCTGGGTATTGTGGCACATGCCTTTAATCCCAGCACTCAGGAGGCAGAGGCAGGTGGATCTCTGTGAGTTCAAGGCCAGCCTGGTCTACAAAGCGAGTCCAGGACAGCCAAGGATACACAGAGAAACCCTGTCTTGAAAAACAAAACAAAAAAAGAACCTGCCTGGGCTACAAGGCAAAGATGGCTTCCCCCCACCAAAAACAAAACAAACACACACAACAACAAAACCCCCTGAGGCCTGGTTCTTGTATTTCTTCTTGACATTTCTATGCAAGGAGGGGGTCCCTCCAGACTTTTTCAGGTGTATTATGATGATATTCACTGGGGCCGGAGGGATGGCTCAGTGGGTAAGAGCGCTTGCTGCTCTTACAGGGCACCTGAGCATGGTCCCCAGCACCCACACCAGCAGGTGCATTCCCAGCTGCAGAGGAGACTGATCGGCTGGAGGGCACCTGCTCTCATTTACACCCACTCACGCTCACACACAGACACCCACACTTTACCAAAACAAGAAAAATAAATCTTAGATAATGTTTTAGAAAAATGATGCTGAATGCTTATCAGTCTGGTGTGGTTCTGGGAGTATTGTAGCAAACAAGAAAGCCATGGTATTATGTGACAAAACTTTTCCTGGGGAGAGAGAAAACACATATATCTATTCACCCCCGATAGGGAACTCAGGACAGAACAAAGTATTTATACCACCAAAGTCCAATTTGGTGAACCATGACTTTTATTGGGTTGCTTACAGGAATATGAGTGAGGGGTTACTTACAGGAGCAGAAAAGACAGCTGTATCACCAAAGCCCACCCCAGCATCATGACAGCTCACAAAGCTGGGAACCTGGAACACTGCACAGACAGCCTGCAGGCAGCTCAGCAGGTTGGAGAGTGTTCTTTCCAGGTACCTCAGTTGGTCTAATCCTCTTTCAGAGCAGC
>CAJQZJ010034271.1:2235090-2285011 GCA_907164525.1 Lophiomys imhausi | reverse complement strand
ATCCCTCTCAGGTCTCTGAGGTGGTTGAAGAATAGATACCTAGAGTCTCATAGTTAAATTTTGAGTTGTTTAGGAATCAAGAGGGTGTTCTGGATCTAAGAAGATATTTTTAAAATTATGAGGCAAGTTAGTATGAAAGCTGAGTTAGATATAGAACTTTAAACTCATGGAAATGGTTAGATAGTAGAATGTTAAAGTCAGGTGCCAAATACATATGGACTGGACATTGGGAATGTATGCTAAGCCATATAACTCTTATAATCGTGGCCTATTTATTTCTGTTGTTTTGTATTGTATTTATAGTTATAAGAAAAAGAACCATTATTTGGACTGAAAGGGAGAGCTGTTGGGGGGGAGTAGGGAGGGGATTGTGATTGAGATGTAACTTGAAGAAATAAAAAATAAATTATTAAAAAAAAAAAAAAAGAATGTCATCTAATGGTTTTTATCAAGGCAGAGGGAATGGGGAAAAAGGACAAGACTTGCCAGAGCCATGCTCACCACACACGAGCTGGCCAGAGTCCGTTCAGACAACAGCTTGACTTTGGACCAAAAAAGGCCTCTAGTGTGGACTCTGAAGGAATAAGGATCAGGCTGAGCAGATACATGTGAAAAGGCCTGCACAAAAGAGTACAGCTCACCAAGGAGCTGCTGTGTGATGCTTTAGGACGCCTTGAGCTCATGGCGATCCTACTGCCTTTGCTTCCTGAGTATGTGCCACAGAGCCCGGCTCTGCTCTGAGTTCTGTAAAACTCCCTGGAGCTGCTGTTTGAGTTAGAGTTTGGCTGGGAGGGGTGAGAACAGAAGGGAACAGTAGTTAGGAGACTGGCATGGTAATCCAGGAAGGGTGGACTAACGGAGAGGAATGGCCTAGGACCCTGCGTGTCAACAGTGCCTTCTTTCCCCACAGCCTGACAAAGGACATGACTGGGAAGGAAGATAACTACCGTGGCCCTGCTGTACGAGCCCTGTGCCAGATCACTGACGTGAGTTCTCCCACCTTCTGCCTGCTTCCCAGGCATACTGTGGGTGGTCTGCAGCTCTCTGAATCAAGTGGAGGAGTGGGCGGGAGTGCCTCACAGGAGCCTCTGGAAGTGTTTGCTTTGCTCTACACCCCATTGCTCCCAGGCCTGAACTCACCTTCTCCCACCACAGAGCACCATGCTGCAGGCTGTTGAGCGCTACATGAAGCAAGCAATAGTGGACAAGGTGCCCAGTGTGTCCAGCTCTGCCCTTGTGTCTTCCCTGGTACGTAGCTGTGACCAGGGCTTGCAGGGGTGGGTTGAAGGTAGAATAAAATGTCTGAGAGTCTTGTCAGAAGAGAATCAGACACTCCGGGTCCATTGGGAGAGCTGGGAAGAGTGGCTTTGACGCACTCCTTACGTGGCCAGTTGTTAGGACTGACATTAGGGAGGAGATCTGCCAGGCAGGGAGAATGAGGGTGGCAGCTGTGCTGTCTGTCCATGATCTTGGAATCAGGACAGTGAGGAGGCCCTGGCTGCATCTGAGAGGCAACGGGGGTGTGACAAGAAGGGCACTCTTCCTTTCACGCCTCAACAAGTCCCACTGTCCGCAGCATCTGCTGAAATGCAGCTTTGATGTGGTCAAGCGCTGGGTGAACGAGGCCCAGGAGGCAGTGTCCAGTGATAACATCATGGTACAGGTGAGCGCTGCGGAAAACGAGCGCGTGCACAGCACACGGTCATTGTCCACTCCCATGAGTCTTGGTGGACAGGCTTTCATCCTTTTGTCCCTGGGTGTGGGGAGATGGCTGGGGAGAAGCAGCCAGCGCAGCATGTGGCATTTGGGAAGGAGTTTCTTACTGGGCGCTGGTGAAAGAGCCAAGTGTGTTGAGAGGCAGATGACAATGTTTTGGAATATAGGCTGTTACAACCCACCTGACCAGATAGGCCAGTGGCTGTCACAGTCCAAACTGTTGCCGAGCTGACTCTGTCACTGACCTGAGGTTTCCATCTGAGAAACTCTCCTCTGTAACCTAAGCCTGGCATGCCTCCCTCTGAGTCTGTTTCTTTGGAAAGTGGGAAGAACAAGGGCTAAATGAGGACACACACATAAGGAGGGATGGGAAAGGCAGGTTTGTCCCATTCCTTCAGTGACTGTTGTTCTCTTCACTCTCTGTGAATCTTGCCTCTGGGGTCAGCAGTGATGTCGTAGCACACCTCTAAGGGTCAGAGACACTCACACGGAAAGCACACACACCTGATATGCCGTGGCCCTCAACTGCCACTTGACTAAGAATGAACAGAAAGAACAGGAAGTGATCTTGGTAACTTACATCTCTAAAAGTGACATCCCTGGTCTTCTAGACCTCCAGAGCCAGCTTGGCTACAAGTGGGACAGATAAACAGGGCCACACAGGCCAGTCCTCTGGGTGTTGGAAGGGTTTGAGTCCTGTGCCCCACAGGACTATGCTCAGGTCTTGCCTCTGGCTGTCTGCTGAAGCCCTTCTGTTCTGGTGTCTTCTCCAACATAGTCAGGATGCCTGCGAGGGGTCCTCACCAAAAGCCTGGTGCAGATGAGAACCTCATGTATGTGATGTGTTGAGCAACACGTAGGAGCCAGTTACACAGTGTCCAGAGAAGTTGTTCCAGCCCCTCTGTGTGCATATCATTGCCATGCTTTTCTTAAAATAAGAAAGGGGGAAGCCACACAGACATGAGGCCTTCCCAGTGCTGCAGAGCAGCAGACCTGGCCTTCTGGGTCTGTTGCTCATGCTGTCTCTGTCCACTAGTACCACGCGCTAGGCCTTCTGTACCACGTGCGGAAGAACGACCGCCTGGCTGTCAGTAAGATGATCAGTAAGTTCACCCGACATGGCCTCAAGTCCCCCTTTGCCTACTGCATGATGATCCGAGTGGCCAGCAAGCAACTGGAGGAAGAAGACGGCAGGTGAGAATGCTGGACTCCTGCCAGATAGATGATGCCCCGTGGATTGCTGGACTGCCCCAACTTCTTGTTGCTATGTTCTTTTGTAGCCGTGACAGCCCACTGTTTGACTTCATCGAGAGCTGCCTGCGTAACAAGCATGAGATGGTGGTGTATGAAGCTGCCTCAGCCATTGTCAACCTGCCAGGCTGCAGTGCCAAAGAGCTGGCCCCCGCCGTGTCAGGTCTCTATTTGTCCCCTTCCCTGCTGCATGGTGTGCCTGCAGGGCACAGGCCCTGAGCCAGGGGTCTTCAATTAGGCCGTGATGTAGGGCTGTAACAGGCATTGTTTTTAAGACAGGCTGTTTTCAGTTCCATCTCAGTGCTGAAGAGGCAGGTATGGGGTCCATACTGGACTACTAGGCCAGCTACTCAGCCCAGTGTGAGACACAGTATGGATGTAGTCTGTGTGTTACTAAGGAGAACCTAGTAGCTTTGAGTTGTTTCTGCTCTAGCCATCAAAGCAGTGCCTTGTCCACCTGCCCTATGCTGCCATTGGGATGGGAGTCGAGAGTGTGCACCCAGGGCAGAAAAGCCGAGGAGCTGGTGTAAAGCAGTGACTCAGGCACCGACCAAAACGGTCTCCATTGGATTCCAAGAGTAGGAAAGAGCGATGAGCACCTCACAGAGCCAAAGAAGTATGACAGAGTGGTAATGATTGAGCTCTTTTTCTAGAGACTCCCCACAGTGGTGATATTAAGCTCGTAGAAAGATGGGGCTCGGGGCTGGAGAGATGGCTCAGCAGTTAAGAGCAGTGGTTGTTCTTCCAAAGGACCTGGGTTCAAATCCCAGCACCATATGGCAGTTCACAGCTGTCTGTAATGGCTGGGTGGTGGTGGCACATGCCTTTAATCCTAGCACTCGAGAGGCAGAGGCAAGTGGATCTCTGTGAGTTCAAGGCCAGCCTGGTCTATAGAGTGAGTTCCAGGACAGCCGGGGCTGTTACACAGAGAAGCCCTGTCTCAAAAAAACAAAAAAAAAAAAAGATGGGGCTCAATCAGAAGTTGTTCCAATTGAACAATTGAGAAGTTTCCTTCTTCCTTGGGGACAGTTATCCTATTTTAAGAAAAATGTTAATTCTGGAAAAAAATGACAAGAGAATAAAATCTAAGCAATAAAGGGACTCGGATATTCCAGAATACAGTCCATTCAAGACTGTACTTGAACCCAGGCTTTAGCTGTGAGCTTTGGCAGCTGGGTTGAGGGAACAGTGTGGTCACCAATATACATAGTAGGGGTCAACTCTTTGGCACTGTCCCAGAGAGAAATAAACTTGGTCTTGAGGGAGGATATAGCTCTCCAGCTTGGTGCTGAGGGATGTTCCCCTAATCCTGTGAGCACAGAAGGACAGGCCTCTGCTAAGCCAAGGGCTTGTGTGTGACTGGCCTGAGACTTGTTCACCTTTGATCCCATGCTGCTCCCCTGGGACCCCCTTCCGCTGCCTGTCATCGAGGGCAGCCTGACACACATGTCTATCTCCCGCAGTGCTCCAGCTTTTCTGCAGCTCGCCCAAGGCCGCTCTTCGCTACGCTGCTGTGCGCACTCTCAACAAGGTGAGAGTTGGGTGGAGGGGAGGTAGGATGGTGTGCTGGCTTCTCCTTCCTCTGAATGGGTGGGAAAGAGGCAGACACAGTCCCCAAAGGACCTCTGGCTGGGCCCACACTGGTGGTGAAATGACAGAATTGGGCACTGCCCGGTGTGTCTGTCCTCCCTCTGCAGGTGGCCATGAAGCACCCATCGGCAGTGACTGCCTGCAATCTGGATCTGGAAAACCTGGTCACAGACTCGAACCGTAGCATCGCCACATTGGCCATCACTACCCTCCTCAAGACAGGGAGCGAGAGCAGCATTGACCGCCTTATGAAGCAGATTTCCTCCTTCATGTCGGAGATCTCAGATGAGTTCAAGGTACCAATGCCCTCACTGGCCCAAGACAGGAGCCTGCTGTCCAGGCCACAGGCTTGGGGGTGTACAGTCTTGCCCAAGCTCTTTGACCCTGTGTCCCTCAGTATTTTTTAGGCCAGGAAGGGGTTTATTTATTCATTCATTCTTGCAGGTTTTGTTTTGGCTTTTTTGGTTTTTTGAGACAGGGTTTCTCTGTGTAACAGCCCTGGCTGTTCTGGAACTCACTCTGTAGACCAGGCTGGCCTTGAATTTACAGAGATCCACCTGCCTCTACCTTCCCAGTGCTGGGATTAAAGGTGTGCGCCACCACATCCGGCTCATTCTTGCAGTTTTTATTGAGTTCTTGCTGTCCTAGAATTTCCAAGAGGAGGCAGCCATGGAGAGATACGCTTTAACAAATGAGCCAACATGTAAGCGAGCAGTAGCCTGAGCTGCAGCAAGGATCTGCCACCGCATTAGCAACTGCTGGGGAGGAAGGCAGCGTGAGCCAGGGAGAAAGGGCAGGAGCCAGGATTTGGAAAGTACCAAGGAGACAGGCTGGGGATCAGGTCCTTTGGGGATGGGAAAGGTGATGACGTCAGAACAGGCTGGGCTGTTTACTGACAGACCAACGCAACTCATGATTGGGATTTATTTTTTCTGTGTTTCAAATCAAGACAGGGTCTCCCTATGTAGCCCATGCTGACCTCAAGCTCAAGATTCTCCTACTGTAGCCCCTTCATTGCTATTGGGATTACTGGTGTGTGTCACCCTACTTGGCTTTGGTTGGGGCAATCCTCCTCCCTTTGTCTCCCAAATGCTTGAAATTATACCATGTCTGACTTGTAGTTTTTTCTTTCTCTCTTTCCTTCTTTTCCTTCCTTCTTTCTTTTTTTTCTTTCTTCTTTTTTTTTTTTTTTTTTTTTTTGAGATGGGCTTTGTCTTTGTAGCCGTGGCTATTTTGGAGCTCACTCTGTAGACCAGGCTGGCCTCAAACTCACAGAGATCCACTTGCTTCTGTGCTGGGATTAAAGGCATTCACCACCACCACCTGGCATATTTTCTAAACCTTAAAATAGTTCACAGGAGGTTGCAAATAAATAAGAACAGTCCTAGGCATTTCTGTCAACTCTGATGCCCACAACCCACATAGTCATAATATAGTGTTAATGAAGAAACTAGCAACTGTACCATCTCTTCCTCAGATCTCACTGGCTGAGGCGCACATGTTGTGCCTTTCAAAACTGCTGCCACAGTCATATTTAGCATCACTAGAGCGTGCCTGTGCCCCCAGCCCCGATTCTTGACAGTCACTAATCTGTTCTTATTTTGCACAGTTAGATTATTTCAGTGTTGTACAAATGGAGTCATGAAATATGTCACTGGGGAGTTTCTATCAGACCAGACAATGGTAGGAACAATTTTTGATATAGCAGAAGAAATTCTAGAGTGTGGGTTGTGCAAAGTGGACAGAAATCTACTCTGCCCGTGGATTATGTGAAGGTGTATTGAATGATGATGTGATGAGATTTGAAAATGAGAATAGCCCTCCTGGACAGTGGAGGCTGAGTTTTAGAAGACTCGTCTCTCAGAAGATAAGCTGGCTTAGGAGCGAGGGGGAAGGGTGATGGATGTCAAAGCCATGTGAGGACTTGGGCCAGTTCAAGAAAAAGGAGGGTAAAGCAGGGGGAAGAAATACGAATGCCAAAGAGACCTCAAGAAGAGAAAGTGTGGAATGCTGGGTGAAATTGTGAAAGGCAAGAGGGAAGCAGGCCAGGCGGGGTTTGGGGACCCAGAACCTCACTTGGGCTACTGAGACTGCCATGTTGAACCTGCCTTGGGTGGGCTTGGCGCTTTGTCCTGCAGCATGGAGAGGTGTTTCTTCTGGCTCTCTGTTCTTGTATTGAAGGGCCTAGGTCATGGTCCTGCTAAGAAGGGACTCTGACATTTAGTGACCAAGTCTGTAGGACGCTGAGGGGCTGCTGCTCATATGTGGCTCTTTCCTTATCCCAGGTGGTGGTTGTCCAGGCCATCAGTGCGCTGTGCCAGAAGTATCCTCGAAAGCATGCCGTGCTCATGAACTTCCTGTTCACCATGCTGAGGGAAGAGGTAAGAGTGGGGCTGCTGGGGTCCCTGGAGCTCTTTTGGTGCAGAGAATGGCCGGCCCGCCAAGACCTGTCTCTTGGTATTAAGCTCAGAATGCCGTTAAGCAGCCAGTTTCCTGGCACCTGCGGCATTTTAAACTCTGTGCACACACGATGCATGGCACCAGCTGCTTGTACTTACAGTAGAAATGCACGACTCACCAGCACAGCAACAGGTCTGCCAGGTGCCCCAAGGCAGTACGTGTGCAGAAAGCAGGGTGCATGGGTTCTGTTAATGAAGTCTAGCATAGAAGGCTGCAGTGCCGTTCAGGAGCTCTTGGAAAACTGGTGCTAAAAACATGACATTGGTTTTGGGTTTTGTTGGTTTGTTTTGTGACAGGGTCTCTACATAGTTCTCTGACTGTCCTGGAACTCACTATGTAACCAGGCTAGCCTTGTGACATTTAGTGACAGAGATCCATCCGTCTCTGCCTCCAGAGTGCTTATCATAAGACGTAAACTTCTTCTGGGCCTAGCGGTGCACGCCTTTGATCACAGCTTACCACACAAACCTAATGACTTGATTTTAATCCCTAGATTCCAAGATAAATGAATCAGTTCCTGAAAGTTCACTTCTCCCTCCATGTTTGTGATGTGTCATGTGTAGGCTTGCACTCAAACACATATATTACACATACACACAAAATGATTGTGTGTGTGTATATTAGAAGAAATCCTGCAGAGAGAGCTTAGGAGTGCATGCTGTTCTTGCAGAAAACCCAATTTTGGACTCTTTTTAGCAGCTCATAACTTCCTCTAACTCCAGCTCCAGGGAATCTAACACCAATCTTCTGGCCTCTATGGGTACCAGTACTTATGTGCATATACCTACACACAGACACACACAGACAATTTTTAAAAAAAAATAAAAAAGAGGATTCTGGGAACTAGAGGCATAGCTCAGTTGGTAGAATACTTGGGTAGTGTGCACAAAGCCCTGATTTTGATTCCAGGACTGTATAAACTGGATAGGTGATACATGCTTGTACTTCCATGCCTGTACTATACTTCCTAGCACTTGAGAGGTACAAATAAGATTAGGAGCTCAAGATCATCCTTGGCTACATAGTGGTTTCAGAGGTTAGCCTGGCATACACTAGACCCATATAAAAAGATGGACTCTGAGGCTCTGTTGACGTGAGTGGAATGTTAACAGGAGAATGCTTTATGGTATCTGAGCTCAGGCGCCTCTGGCCCTAAAACACATGGTTTTCTCTCTGAAAAAGCCCAGGCGTTGTCTCCTCAGCTTTCTGGCTGCTTCCCAAAAAGCTACATGCTTTCTGTAGCAGTCAAGGTTCTGAATGGTCTCACGGGGGTGGGGGGTGGGGGGTGCAGCACTCATATTGGGAACTGGCCTTGCGCCCACTGACACCTGTCATCTGCTTCCCACAAGTGGCTATCTGCCGCAGGTGGACTGAAGCAGCTGACCGTAGCTCACACACTGAGCAGACAGCACCTCATTTCCCCTGAGATTAGCTCTCACCGTGTAGTCCTGACCGGCCTTCAATTCAGGATTGTCCTGCCTCAGCATCCTTAGCTGGAATTGCGGGCATGCATCATGCCTGGCTCAGGTCATATTTTATTTGTTCTTCAGAATAACCTGTGAGGCAGGCACACGAATGACTGAGTCCTTTAACAGTAAAGTGAGGGGCCAGCGAGATGAGTAAAGATCCTGGTCACCAAGCCTGATGACCAGAGAGTAGAGTTTGAGCCCCGAAGCCCAGAAAGCAGAAGGAGAGAGCCATGGCTGAAGGTGAAGACTGACTTGTACAAGCTGTGCTCTGGCTTCCATGAGCACACACAGGCTAGATGTACGTCCTTCCCGCCAGCAGCCCCCACCAGCCTTTCCCATGCTGTCACAGTCCACAAAACAGAAAGTTGGGATGAGAAGAGGGCAGGGGATCAAATCAGGGCCTTGTTCCACTGACCTACACCCTACCCTGATCTGGGATTTTTTTTTTTTTAAGATTTAACTGTATATATATATTTGGGGGGATATTGGGGTATCTGCATGTGAGTTGGAATTATAGGCTTGCACAACTATGTCTAACTCATCTCATAAATTTTGTAGCTTTAAAATTTTTTAAAAACTTACCTTTAGATATGTGTGTGCAGGGTGGCCTGGGTGTCAGATCCACTAGAACTGGAGTTACTGGCAGCTGTGAGCTGGAGGGGTGCTGGGAACTGAATAGCAGGTCCACTAAGTGTCACTCCAGCACCTTAAATTTTTTTTCAGTTACATTTATTCATTTTATGTGTGAATGTTTTACCTGCATGTATGTATGTACACCAGGTGCATGCTTGGCACCCTCAGAGGTCAGAAGAGGGCATGAGATCCCTTTGAATTGCAGTTATGGCTAGTTGTGAGTCAGCCTGTGGGTGCTGGGAATCAAACCTGAGTCCTCTCTATGGACCAGGGCTCCTAACCAGTGAGCCTTTCCAGCTCCAACATTTTACTTTTTAGCTAAGGCTCTGTACCTACTAAACACTATCTCCCCGTCTGCCTCTTCTATCCTCTCTCACCCACAATCCTACACTCTCTGTCTGTGAATCTGACTGCTCCAGTTACCTTATTTGAGGGGAATCATGAAGTATCCATCTTTTTCTGTCTCCCTTACTTCACTTATAAATGTCTCTGGGTTTCATTTATGCTATAGCATGTATCAGGATTTTCTTCTTTTTCAGTGTTGAATAATATTCCTTTCAAGTACAGGCTCCATTTTGTGAGCACTCGGGTTGCTTCTGCGTTGTCGCTGTTGGGACAGGCACTTCCGAGATCCTTTCTGTTGCTGATGCCCAGAAATGGAATGACCAAAGAGATGACAGCTCTGTGCTTGGTGTTGTGACGAACCGCCATGTTCTGCATACAGAACATGGGCTTTATATAGCTTGGTGTCCATGTGGAGAATGGTCTCCCATAGTCACTCGAGTGAGTGAGTCTGTTAGGTGTACAGCAAACAGGAGTAAAGGCAGAAGGAAGAGACAGCAGAACGTATGACCACACCCATCATCCCACGCCAGTGGCTAGAAAAGGTGTTGGGGAGAGCAAGTCATGTGAGGCCTGGTTGACAGGCTATCCAGAGCTTTCTGTTGGCCTTCCCACAATGGGTGTTCTTACACTGTGAGTGTAAGCAGTAGGGGAAGCTTTTGCTTTCGGAAGGTGCCGAGGAATGATTTGCCTAGCTGTGTTTGGGGACACAGTGCTTTTACTCAAATAATTTATTCTTCTGTTCTCAAAGGTACTGTTTTCACTCTTGGGCTGTATTGCTGTTCTTGTTTCCTCTTATCATGTGTGATATGACAGTCATGTGATCTTGGAAGACAAAACATGCTTGAAACTGAGGCCGAGGTTGGGGAGAGAGCAGCCCTTCCTCCAGAGCCAGCTTAAACAGCACAGGACAGTTCACTACTACTAATATCTTACACTCAGCAAGAGAACTGGGTCTAAATGTTTCCGTTAAACTCTCTACTGTTATTATCAGAAGGCCCTAGTGGGCTTCCAGGCCAAGCCTTTTGTTCTATCCAACAAAGAGAGGCAGCCTAGGCTCCTGCTGCCAGGCGGTCTGTGGAGCAGTGTCTCTGGGCATGGCTGGGCTCTGGACCTCGGCTGCTCTCCAGAGGATGTGAGCTCTTTGCTCAACTAGACGGTTCCCTGCGCAGGGTGGCTTTGAGTACAAGCGTGCCATCGTGGACTGCATCATCAGCATCATTGAGGAGAACTCGGAGAGCAAGGAGACAGGCCTGTCCCACCTCTGTGAGTTCATCGAGGACTGTGAGTTCACTGTGCTGGCCACCCGCATCCTGCACTTGTTGGGGCAGGAGGGGCCCAAGACCAACAACCCCTCCAAGTACATCCGCTTTATCTACAACCGTGTGGTCTTGGAGCACGAGGAGGTTCGAGCGGGTAGGTCTGAGCTGTGGTGATCATGGGCTCTGTGTTCTTTTGCAGTGAATTTGTCAGCAAAGGGACCTAAGTCCCCAGGGTCAAGCACACTAGGGACATGGCCTCATGAGCTGTTTTCTACATTGTCAGAAGGACTTAGGATGCCGTCTGAATAAATGATTGTCTGCAATTGAATTTTTTTTTTTAATTTCAGTATATGTTGGTGCTTAGAGGGTTTTTTTTTTGTGGGGGGTTTGTTTTTGTTTTTTGAGGTAGTGTCTTGTGTGGCTCATACTTGAAATCTTCCTGCTTTAGCCTTCTGGGTACTGGGATCACAAATATTTACTGCCATACCTGGCTCTTTTTTGAAAACAACTTGAGAGATAACATGCACCATAAAATTTACCTTTTTATATAAGTCAATAATATAGATAGCGGTCTACCATCTTGTTTTAAATTTCATCTTATTTTCCTTCTTTTTTTTACTTCTATGTCCCTTATGGGCATATTTTCTTCTTTTGGCAATTAATCATTAACTGACGGTTTTATTTTCTCGTGTTTTACTCTCAAACTTAGCTACAAATGAAGCTGTTCAGAAGTGAATAGTCTGACAGTGTTGTTCGTGTCTGTGCCCTTAATTATTTGAAAGTAGCCCCTAGAGCCCTCGAAGAGGAGCCACTAATCTATCTCACCCCTTTCTCCAGTAACTGGAAGAAGCAGCTGAGGCCTGGGTAGCACCAGGATCCACTAGGAGGATCCACTAGGACTGCACAGAGCTGTTCTGTGATTGTGTTGGTGGTGCCACCCACTAGCTCCTCTGCATGCACCCCCATTCTGAGCAGCAAGGGGCACCTTCACGGCTCTGGCAGGTGGGCCTGCGAGGCTGTCATGAATCATATTTACCTTGGCGCTAGGTGCTGTGAGTGCCCTGGCCAAGTTTGGAGCCCAGAACGAAGAGATGTTACCTAGTATCCTGGTGCTGCTGAAGAGGTGAGTCTGAGCCCAGAAACCGGAGTGCATAACACTGTTCCCATGGCCCAGGCCACCTTTTTTGCCCTTTAAAAAGCAGTTTATTGGCTGGGTGTGGTGGCGCATGCCCTTAATCCCAGCACTTGGGAGGCAGAAGCAAGTGGATCTCTGTGAGTTCAAGGCCAGACTGGTCTACAGAGTGAGTTCCAGGACAGCCAGGCTACACAGAGAAACCCTGTCTCCAAAAACAAAAACAAAAACAAAACAAAAAAGCAGTTTATTTTATTTTGTGTGTGTGTGTCTGTCTATTTATTTATTGAGGCTGTCCTAGTATTTGCTATGTAGACCTTGATGGCCTTGAACTCATAGAGATCCACCTGCCTCTGCCTCCCAAGGGGGAAAAGTGTGTGCCACCATGCCCGGCAAAGATTTAATTACTTTTATTTCATTTGTGTGGGTGTTTTGTGTGCATGTATATTTGTGCACATGTGTGTGTTGCCTAGTACCTACTGAGTCCAGAAGATGGGATAAGTTAATGTGTCTGCTCGGAGCTCAAAGGTACCTCTGTGTATTTTGTCTTTTTTGGTTTGTCTTGTGGTGCTGGGTGAGATCTTTACTCACTCAGCACCACAAGAAGTGTACCACTGAGCTGCAGCAGCCCTTGTGTTCTCTACTGTCATTTCCATCCTTGGCCTGAGCTTTATGAGCCCTGCGTTGCCCTTCCATCCCCATGCATCCCTGCAGGGTCTCTTTGACACCCATGCTAGGCTCAGTCAGGAGTCCCTTGTGTCTCTGCTGCAGGTGTGTGATGGATGATGACAATGAAGTGAGAGACAGAGCCACTTTCTATCTGAATGTCCTGGAGCAGAAGCAAAAGGCTCTCAATGCAGGTTATATTCTAAACGGTGAGTCTTCCTGGGCCAAGACATTTGAGAGCATGCATGCTTCTCTGGACTTGTATAGCGTCTTCTTGCGTTGATATAACATTACCCCAGAAGACACAAGGTCATGTAGCTTGAAACTGTCAGTTCAAATAATGGAAATAGCCAAATAAATCAAAGTACTTCTTGTGTGTGTTACTCTGACTTGAACCTGGGGCCTTGCACATGCTTGGCAAGTCTCCACCACTGTGCTATATCCTCAGTCCAAAACTTTTCTTGTTGTTTTGAGAGAGTGTCTCATTATATAGCTTAGACTGGCCTGGAATTCATACAATCCTCTCCACTCAATGTCCAGAGTGAAAAACACTCATCAATAAAAACTTTTGCCAGGCGGAGGTGGCACACGCCTTTAATCCCAGCACTTGGGAGGCAGAGGCAGGTGGATCTTTGCGAGTTCAAGGCCAGCCTGATCTACAAAATGAGTCCAGGACAGCCAGGGCTACACAAAGAAACCCTGTCTCAAAAAAACAAAACAAAAAAAAAAACTTTTAAGCCTGGAGTTTATGCCTTCATCCCAGCACTCTGAGGAGGCTGAGGCTGGAGAATGGGGAATTCCAAGTCAGCCTAGGCTATGTAGCAAAATGACTTCTCAAACAAAACAATAAATAAAATGAAAACTTCTATTGGCATAGTAATTTTTGTTTTTTGTTTTTTTTTTTTTTGGTTTTTCGAGACAGGGTTTCTCTGTGTAACAGCCCTGGCTGTCCTGGACTTGCTTTGTAGACCAGGCTGGCCTCGAATTCACAGAGATCCGCCTGCCTCTGCCTCCCAAGTGCTGGGATTAAAGGCGTGCGCCACCACGCCCGGCTTGGCATAGTAATTTTTAAAGTCACTTTGTATTTACCTACTGGCCAACCCTGTGGAAAAGAAGATGAGGATGAGAAGTAAAGCTCAGAGGTTCCATGATTTTCTCAACATCAGCACACATAGCATTTGTAGTGGGGGATAGAGGCCTTTGTCCGCCTGGGGACCATACCTATCTGTCATGCCAGCCAGGCAGAATGACCTCTGCCCTGGCTTTAGGTCTGACTGTATCCATCCCTGGTCTGGAGAAAGCCCTGCAGCAGTATACACTAGAACCATCAGAAAAACCATTTGACCTCAAGTCCGTGCCTCTGGCCACCACCCCTATGGCAGAGCAGAGACCAGGTAAGACCCTGTTCATGCCCAAGGCCCTTGTGTTTCCCTTGGCTATGGAGTGGCCAGGGACGTGTGGGTGTGCTGAAAAGAGGGAGTAGTGGCCCTTGCCACTTCTTGCTTTAGGGAGTGGGTGGACACGCTTGATCTTTCCTTGCCTGCTTCTCTGGCAGGAGAGTTGGCATTTATAACACCCAGGTAATAACATGGGGTCAGCAGCACCATGCTCCCTGTGGCTGGAGCGTGGCTTACCAGGTATGCTTGCTCTTACAGAAAGCGCCGCCACCGCGGCAGTCAAACAGCCGGAGAAAGTGGCAGCCACCCGGCAGGAAATTTTCCAGGGTAAGTGATGGTCAGCGTTGCCAGTAGTTAATGTGACTTGAGAGCTGGCCAGCTGCTCGACCACTCGTGCCTCTGTGGTAGAGTGCCTGCTTGTGTGCTTAACACCTGCCTTTCAGCCCAGCACCCACAGTTTTTTAAAAGAGAGCAAGAACTCTGCTCTCCAAAGAGCTGGGTGATTGTGTTTGACTCTGAGTTCTCATGACCCAGGCTCTGGGATGCCTGATGGAGTGTAGCCAGAGTTCAGAGACACAGGTGCTGTGCTCTCACTTTTTTTTTTAAGATATTTAATTTTATTTATTTATTTATTTGTTTGTTTGTTTATTTTTAACATTTATTTTTACTTAGTTACGCTTTCAATTCTTTTTTTTTTTTTTTTTTTGGTTTTTCAAGACAGGGTTTCTCTCTGTAACCCTGGCTGGCCTCGAACTCACAGAGATCCACCTGCCTCTGCCTCCTGAGTGCTGGGATTAAAGGCGTGTGCCACCATGCCCAGCAATTGCAGACAGCTGTGAATTGCCATGTGGGTTTTGGGATTTGAAACCGGGTCCTTTGGAAGAACAACCAGTGCTCTTAACCACTGAGCCATCTCTCCAGTCCCTGGCCATCTTTCTTAACTGGCCAGTGTGTAGGGTGGATTTGTTCTTCACCTGAGTTGGTAACTATAACAGTATCCACCTCATCCTTGTAGTCTTTTCCTAATCTCCACCTTCTTTTAAGAATCATTGCTGAGGGCTGGAGAGATGGCTCAGAGGTTAAGAGCACTGGCTGCTCTTCCAGAGGTCTTGAGTTCAATTCCCAGCAACCACATGGTGGCTCACAACCATCTGTAATGTGATCTGGTGCCCTCTTCTGGCCTGCAGACATACATACTTCAATACAGAGCATTGTATACATAATAAATAAAATCTTAAAAAAAAAAAGGAATCCTTGCTGAGAGCTGGAGAGATGGCTGAGTGTCTAAGTGTCCATGCTGCTCTTGCGGAGGACCCAAATGCAGCTCCTGACACCTAACAGTTCCAGGGGCTAACAGCTATCCCCTCCAGTCTTGAGAGAAAGAGACAGACTGACAGACAGAGAGAAAATCACTGATGAACTAAAGGTGAGGGTCTTCAGATGGATTAGGCCGGGGACATTGGGGTTTCCTACTTACTGAATTGCTTCAGAGATTATGCCTAAGGCAGAGAGGGTCTTCGTGGAAGGCTATATGTACAGCTGAGACATGGACGAGTGTGCTGAGGAAGAGTTGAGCAGCCTTTTGGGCATGCACATGTCCTCCCTCTCAGGGAGGGTGTGGGGGCTGGGGGTTTTACTAGAAACTGATACAAACGGGTGTGGAGATATGAAAACCAAGTGACTGTGGCCTGTGGATTTCAGAGCAGTTAGCCGCGGTGCCTGAGTTCCAGGGGCTAGGGCCCCTCTTCAAGTCCTCGCCTGAGCCAGTGGCCCTCACCGAGTCAGAGATTGAATATGTCATCCGTTGCACCAAACACACCTTCTCTGACCACTTGGTGTTCCAGGTAAGTAGGGCAGCCTTAGACCCAGCTGGTGCATGCACCCAGGAACAGTCCCAGGTCTGATGGGTCTTGTAGGGCTTGCCATGGAGTGGTTGGGTGTGTCTCATCCCTCTTTTTCCAGGACTTTCCTAGCCTGTGAATGTTCAGCCAAGCAGAGGGCTGGGGCAAGGGCCTGGGTGTATCCTGGGGGGGGTGGGTTGAATTCCTGGCTCTTTCCATATAGCAACATCCAGACCCCACTCTGCCTTATCCAGTTTGACTGTACAAACACCCTCAATGACCAGACCCTGGAGAATGTCACAGTGCAGATGGAGCCCACCGAGGCATATGAAGTGCTCTCCTACGTGCCTGCCAGGAGCTTGCCTTACAACCAGCCTGGGATTTGCTACACACTAGTGGCTCTGCCCAAGGAAGACCCCACAGCTGGTGAGCTCTCTGCATATACCACTCAGGCTTCATGGGAGCTCGTGTATTAAGGATGGCACAGAAACTCCCTGGTTCACGCGTGAGAAGAATTGCTCAGGCCAAGTTCTTCTATATTATCTTACTCCACTCTCACAGCACCTCTGTGAGGCTAAGAACTCCCTGTTCGTGTTCATAGGTGAGGAAACCGAGGCTCAGGTTATGTGGGTTGTGTTAAGTGTAGAATCAAGGCCTGTTTGATCTTCAGACAAGTTAGTGCATTTTCACCACAGCACAGTGTCCCTGAGAAGACAGGCACAAACACCCAGGCATCTCCAATTCGCTTTTCCAGTGAGATCACCCCTTTCTCTTTCTACCATGAACAGTGGCCTGCAGCTGTGGCGTGGTCTCAGCCACACTGCATTGTCTCTGTCCCTGTGGATCTGTGACTTGACATTCCTGTCCTGTGAGGTGGTACCCTCTTAGCTCAGCATTCTGGGGTTGATGGCTACTACTAATGCTGTCCGAAGGACAGGATGTGGCTCCTGACCATGAAGGGCTTGTCTTCATCAGCCCTTATTCCCCACAGTGGCGTGCACCTTCAGCTGTGTGATGAAGTTCACCATCAAGGACTGTGACCCCAACACGGGAGAGATTGATGAAGAAGGCTACGAGGACGAGTATGTGGTAAGGTGACAGTGTCAGGATCCGAAGAGCCAGCTCAGCAGTTAGGGCACCGGTGTTCTTTCAGAGGACTCAGGGTCGGTTCCCAGCATCCACATAGTGACGAACAGCTGTCTTTAACTTCAGTTCCAGGGGACCAGACACCCTCTTCTGGGCTCCACAAGGACCACATGATTGTGGTACACAGACATGTATACATGTTGTACAAATTTTGTTTTGTTTTTTTCAAGACAGGGTTTCACTATGTGTCCCTGGCTGTCCTGGACTCACTCTGTAGACCAAGCTGGCCTTGAACTCACAGAGATCTGCCTGCCTCTGCCTCCCAAGTGCTGGGATTAGAGGCATGCGCCACCATACCCAGCATGGGTACAAATTTTTACAAATGCATTTCTGATTATTTTCTTAGGAATAAATCCCTAACTGGTTCAAAAGGAAACAATATAGGTAAATTGGGTCCCTTTGCTGTCTGCTGGGCCACAGAGTTCCTCAGTCACCAGCATGCATCTGACGTTCACCCTTGTGTAGTATAAGGACTGCAGTAGAGGGCTGGAGAGATGGCTCAGCGGTTAAGAGCACTGGCTGCTCTTTCAGAGGTCATGAGTTCAATTCCCAGCAACCACATGGTGGCTCACAACCATCCATAATGAAATCTGGTGCCCTCTTCTGGCCTACAGATATACCTGCAGACAGAACACTGTATATATAATAAATAAATCTTTAAAAAAAAAAAAAGGACTACAGTAGAGAATGGCCATTCCCAAGCCAAAATGACTGAAGCAGAAACTGCCCTAAGACTTTTCCCCTCTGGGGAGCTCTGGCTGAGGCACTCCTTTCGCTGTCATGGCCGTGTGCACTGTGAACACCTGCAAGGACAGATTTCTGCAAAGAACTGTTGGAAGGATGAACAAAGGAGTTTTTGTGTGGACCCAGTCCAAGCTAGCTGAATGGGAGTATTGAGTGTCACGTTCACAGCTTAGATGACAGTAGGGTTCAGCCTGTGTTGGGCCTAGAGGACCCAGCTAGAGTACAGACTCTGCTGAAGGAACGGCTGCTGCCTGTTGAAGGAGTGGCGCTTTCACTGAGAACCTTGGGATGGGTCCCAGCATAGCCTGTCTGTGTGCTGAAGCCCACCATGTCCCCACACTGGCAGATGTCTGCTAAGAGAGCTGAAGGAAGGAGAAGCAGATGAGTCCGGAGCAGAGGCCTAGAAATGTGAAACAGGAAATCTCTCCCTCAAACCTAACCCTGTCTCCTTTTCACCAGCTGGAGGATCTAGAAGTTACTGTGTCTGATCACATCCAAAAAGTCATGAAAGTGAACTTTGAAGCAGCCTGGGATGAGGTTGGGGATGAGTTTGAGAAAGAGGAAACATTCACACTGTCTACCATCAAGACACTTGAAGGTGAAATGCTGGTGACACCATCTCTGTTCTGGCTGCTTTCAGATCCCTTGGCTATAATATAGCTGGCCGGTGTGCCTCCCCCTTTCCCACCAGGAACCCAGGGCCATGTCTAGAGCACACACGCTGAGTCGTGGTGGCATAGAGGGATACCTGGCTTGGGACTGTGTCTCAGTGGGAAAGTGCATACTTAGGATGTGTGAGGCCCAGGATTTGACTAGCACCCAACAAAATAAACACACACAAATACTCATACACCCATGACTTAATATTGCTGGGATTTCTCCCTACAGAGGCTGTGGGCAATATTGTGAAGTTCTTGGGAATGCATCCTTGTGAGAGGTCAGACAGAGTGCCAGAAAACAAGAACACTCACACACTGCTGCTAGCTGGTAAGGAGCATCTCCTGTGGCCTGAGTGGCCTTACAGGTGGCAATGCCACTGGGTTTTATCTGCTTCCATCCAGCTTCCCCCCCCCCCCCCGTGGCTGGCATAGCCTTGAACCTGGCTGCAGGGGGTTGGCATGCTGGCTCAGCATTTCTCCAAAGCATCTGAGAGCAGCAGGTCCATGATCTAACTTTAGGGATCCAATGCCCTCTCCCCAGGCCCCAGTGTGGTTTGCATGTGAGTTTTGCATTTTAAATGAGGTCAAGTGTCTTCTACTCATATTTCTTTTTCAGTGACTTGTCTACTGTTCCTTTGTCTAATTATCAATTTTATTGGTTATTTGTTGTTGTTTTTTGTTTCCTTTCTGAGAAGAATGGGTGTGGGCCCTGGCCTGCTAGCTCACCCTGTATTTCAGCATTTGAGAGGTAGGGACAAGTGTAAATTTGAGGCAAAGGGCTACATGTTGAGATTCAGTCTCCAGAAAAACCTAACCAAAGCAAAACAAAAGAATGGCTCAGTTGTTAAGCGCACTGGGTGTTCTTCCAAAGGACCCAGGTTCAAATTCCCAGCATCCACATGACAGTTCACAACTGTCTGTAAGTCCAATTTCAGGGGATCTGACACTTTCACACAGACATACACGCACACAAAACACCAATGCACATAAATTTTAAATTAAAAAAAAAGAATGGCCATCTACATTTCATTTTGGAAAGTTTCAAACATACAAAAATTAAATAGTGCATATGATAAACACTTATGGCTGTTCCCACTGTCAGAGCACCTGTGCCCACTCTTCCCTAGAGAATTTTCATGCAAATTAATTGGTAATTCATATGTAAATACTTGGTATTCCAAGTTTAACTCAAAAAGAACAGTAGCTTGTATTGTGGAAATGGAGCTGGGGAAGAAACTCAGTGACTGAGGCTAGGCAGATTCCTGCAGCAGAATCTCACTGTATAGCACAAGATCCTTGAACTTGTCAGTAATTCTCCTGCCTCAGCCTTCAGAGAGCCACCACACCTGGCTTTTTTTCCCTCTCCTGTGCTGATAATCAGCCCCAGACCTCTTGCCTGCTAGGCTAGGCAAGTGTTGAGACACACCCAACTTTGGGTGGTTTTTTGGAGGGAGGTGGGGGTGGGGGTTGTGCAGGATGTGTTTACAAACAGGGTTGGGAAGTTGTCCTTGCTTCAGTGAGTGCTCAGAGCTCACTGACACCAGGCCCATCCCTCAGGCCTTGATGAGGCAACTCAGTCCCCTGGGTCTGTCAAACACCTGCTTTGTGGTTTTTTTCCTTATTAGGACTTGCCTCCCCATCAGCACTCTCAGATTGAGCCACCACGTGTGAGCCTCTAATGTGAGGTGTAGACCTTGCATTCCGGAGAGCTCACTAGAGCCTGGCAGGAGCCTGAATTAGTTACTGCAGCACTTTGCCCTTGAGGGTCCCAGAGCTCAGAGGAGCAGTGAGATTTGCCTCAGCATGGGGCAGCCTTGATCAGTTGCCACAGGTGTCACCCTCCACGTTGCCTCCACTGCCCCTTTAGCCTCACAAAGCTCTACTTTCTCTCTCTCCTTCCAGGTGTGTTCCGGGGTGGTCATGACATCCTTGTGCGTGCCCGGCTTCTGCTTTTGGACACAGTGACAATGCAGGTGACAGCCAGAAGCTCAGAGGAGCTGCCAGTAGATATCATACTGGCATCTGTGGGCTAAATGTCCCACCTAAGCCCACTGCTACCTTTTCCAACACTACTTCGAAATCCCTTCTTCCTCATGGCGCCACTGGAAACCCTCCCCTACACCTCTGTATTCAAAACTAATCAAGAATCAATACAGATTTTTTTTTAATTCCATTTTATCATTCAGGAATGCTAGGGTAGATTTTGTCATCCTGCCTGCAGGGAGACATCACACATGAATAAAACGTTCAGACTCTCACATATTTATCCCCAAAGAGGCTGTCTCATCCCTGTAGTAAGTCAGCATGTGTTTCTTGAATAGCTGCTTCTTCTGCAGGCTTGTGCTCAGGGCCTCCAGCGCTCCTTGAGACCTCCCTTCACCAAGCACATATCCCTTGGGACTGTGCCAGTGCCAAGCTTAGGATGGGGTTAGGGGCTAGCTGAGTGACAACAGCAAGCAGGTCTGATAAGCCACTCATCTTCAGGCATTTATAGATGGAAGGGTCTCCAAAGGGCCGAGGTCCTTCCCTAGGGTGTTACTGATCAACTCTGGATTGGAGGGTGTCCAGAGTTTCTGGTCTGGGTCAGTCTGTTGAGTCTGAAGTACAGTCTCTGCGTTTACTTTTGGCTGGAGTAAGAAATCCTAGGGTATGCCTCAAAGGTCCTGGGCTTTCAACTTAAATCAGGTGACTGTAAACTGTTGGAAACACCAGTAGAACTTGTTTTTAAGAAGTGGATCTCCTATGGGGCTACTGAGTTGGCTCAGAAGGTAAAGGCACTTGCCAAGACTGACTACCCACATGGTAGAAGGAGAGAACCTCATGCATACCTTGTATGTGGTATGCTCATGCACTACACATGTACACGTTAGAACACAGCCCTGCCTGCACCTTTAGGCCAAATCCCATAACTGATGAGATCAGGTCACATTTGAACATAGTTAAGAAGCTGTCTTTGCCATGGCCTGAGTATTCCGTGATTTTTGGTCCTGGCTCCTCGGTGTGCTTGGTCATGTCTGCTGTGTTGTACTAAATCATGTGATGTGAAATTTCCTGTCACCCCTAGAAGGTTATAAAGAGTCAGATTTGTCATTTAGGGGGATTTGCTGAGAGAGGTCCAAGGCTGCTCCCTAAAGACATTCCTCAGCCCCTCCCCAAATCCCTCTTTCTGGGGACTCTGGAGCAGCTGCTCTTGCCTGGCCTCTCCTTCCCTCCTTCCTTCCAGCCCTTCAAAGGAAAGCCTGTCCTTCCATTAAGGCCCCATCATTCTTAGACCTCCATGAATGTATTCTATCTGCCTAATACCCTCCCCTCCTACCCCAGACCTGATCTTAGCCTGGAGGCCATTCCATTTTAATAAACCTCACTAAAAGGAATTGTGTGTCAGCCTCCTTTTGTGAAAACTACTGCTCTTCTTTAATTTAACGGTGTACATACACCCCACACACAAAACAAATGTTAAAAAGGAACAAGGTGGAGCTTCCTGACCCTTAAAGGGTTCCTTGTGGATAGCTAGAAACTCTCATTCCGGTAGCCCTACACGTTTGAGGGTGACTTTGAATGACTTAGAAGGCAGGACTGGGAAGCAGACAGCTTTCTTGGTTTCAGATTCTGGCCTGGGAAAAGGGAACATGAGTGTCCTGGAGTGCTTGTCTCCGGTATTTGTGTCTTGGTTTGCTTTACGGCGGGGCATCAGGCGCCAGCCAGGCCTAGTCACCTAGCTCATCACCTAGTCGCCCGCCCACCTGTGGGGAGGAAACCCCGCTGGCGCCGGCGTCATGTCGGGGGCGGGACGGGGTTACCGCGGGGGCGGGGCGGGTGTCCCGTAGGAGGACGCGGGAAGCTCGGAAGAGTAGGCTGGATCCGCGGGCGGTGAGGAGACACCTACGCGACGGGACCGGCCACGGGGAAGTGGGAGGTGAGGATTGAGAAGAGGGTCCCGCCGAGAGGACGCGGACGCGCGGGGACATGCCGGCCGAGGGAGGACCGCCATAGTTTTTTAGCCCGAGGCTCGCTCGGCCACGACCAGGCCCTTCCCCGGAGCAAAGCGCGACCGCGCCGGGCGCTCTCTGGGCTCTCGGGTGTAGTAGCCTGTGTGAACGCAGAGTGCTCTGGCCTTTCTGCCCTGAATCTGCAGTCCATCGAGATTTCTCCACCTAACACCTGAAGCCTTGCCACTCTTCCACTGTGGGCCCTGCAGTGGCCGCGACAGGCCGACCCTGCCCTACCGGAGCCTCCGTGGAAGATGTGGCGTCGGAGGGTCCTGCGGGGATCGCGGGGGGGCGAGGAACGCCGTGACCTGGAGAGTAAAACCTTCGGTTTTGTGACTGCAGGTCTGAGAGGCGGTGCCGGAGAATGTGCGGCCGAACATCCTGTCACTTGCCCAGAGACGTGCTCACCCGGGCCTGTGCCTATCGGGACCGGCAGGGCAGGCGGCGGCTCCCGCAATGGAGGGACCCTGATAAGTACTGCCCCTCCTACAACAAGAGCCCCCAGTCCAGCAGCCCCGTGCTCCTCTCCCGACTGCACTTTGAGAAGGTAAGGGCTGTATCAGCACCCTACCAGCTTCTGGCCCGGCATTGTGATGGGCCTCTGGCTCCTGATCCCTTTGATGTCTGCCCAGCCTTTGCCCATAGATTCAGGCCCTGGTTGAAAATCACTCTGGATCTTGGCAAGGGATAAAGTCGGTATTCTTCAGGTTCTTAAGTTGTTTTAATGCATGCCCAACTTATATGACCCTCATATTTGAACACATTAAAATTCCTTTTGAGAGAGTCTTACTAGGTTGTAGCTCTGGCCATCCTGGGACTCAGTCTGTAGGCCAGGCTGGCCTCAAACTTGGAGCAAGCCTCCTGCCTCTCCAGAATCCTGTATTACAGGTAGGTACACTGCCCAGCATGAATCCTTTTTTTTTAAAGAAAGCAACCTTCAATTCAAATATTACTGACTTATTAGTGTCATTAAAAAAAAAAAAAACAGAAACAAAAAACAAAGCACAGCGGTACACACTTTTTAGTCCCAGAATTAAGGAAGCCAGATGAAGGCATAAGTCTGAGTTGGAGGCCAGTCAAGGCTGCGTAGTAAAACTCTGATTGGGGAGCTTGCAAACTGGTTCACTGGGTGAGAGCACTTGCTGCCAAGCCTCACAGCCTGAATTTGATCCCTGAGACCTTCGTGGTAGGAGAGAACCAGCAGCTGCAAGTTGCCCTCTGCATCCACTCCCACTCTGTGGCATGCAGGAAAGCAAGTGGACACATACAAACAAATGAATTAAAACAGTTAATGGGATTGGGACTGGTGATGTTATGCGGTGATATAGAGTATATTTCCACTGCTCACAGCCTTGGGTTCAGTCCTAGCACACAAGAAATATTTTTGATTTTTTTAGAAAACTTAAAACAATTTTTTAGGTGTACAAATGTCTTGCCTGCGTGTATATGTATGTGTACCAGGTGTGTGCCTGGTGCGCTTGGAAGTCAGAGCTTCAGATCTGGAACTGAAGTTATAAAAAGGCCACCGTGTGAATGCTTGAAATTGAACCCAGGTCCTTTGCAAGAACAGCAAGTACCGTTAACTGCTGAACAGACCATGGTCCCTGTTCCAGGGCGTGCATCTTGGGGAGCAGGAATGGGCAGATGGAGTCCCAAGCAAACATAGCCCTCCTTAGGGTCATTTGAATTTGCCCATGGAGTTTTTGACTGCACGTCTATAATACGATTTGTTTAGATTGCTAGGGTTTCTTAATTTGGTAAATATTTGATACTTCATTTTTCTCAAACCTATAAATTCTAAAACAAAATTAGGAGCATTTCAGCAGTTCAACTGCCAGTGTGTATGTATAGATAACAATATTTGTATTTGAAACCACTCATTTGCAAAATACTTCCTCTTTTTTTTTTTTTTTTTCATCTACCACAGTGCCACCAGCTGTTCTGTCCCAAAGTCAGACCCTGTAGAGAAAAAGATGACTAATACCACACAATACTTTCAGTATCTTTGCTTCTCAGCCACTTTATATTCATCATCCTCATGTTTGGGGTTGGTTTGTGCAGTAATGAAAACACTCAGAGGTGACCAGTAGAAATGTGAGAACAGGATTTCTTTTTTTTTTTTTTTTTTTTTTTTTTTTTTTTTTTTTTTCGAGACAGGGTTTCTCTGTGTATCCTTGGCTGTCCTGGACTCACTTTGTAGACCAGGCTGGCCTCGAACTCACAAAGATCCGCCTGCCTCTGCCTCCCAAGTGCTGGGATTAAAGGCGTGCGCCACCACCGCCCGGCTGAGAACAGGATTTCTTAACCAAGACACCACCGACATTTAAAATAAATTTACATTTATTTTTATGTGTGTGTTTTGTCTGAATGAATGTCTCACCACCAACATTTAAAATAAATTTACATTTTTTTATGTGTGTGTTTTGTCTGAATGAATGTCTATGTACCACATGTGTACAGTGTCTGGAGGTCAGAAGGCACCACTGAAGAATATGACTCCCTCCCCCAACAGCCTTACTTGCCTACAGCTTCTCAGGGAGGGCTGAGGCTTCATGAGCCCTCTCCTGTTCATGGTGGAGGTTGAGTGTTGATAGGCCTGTTCTTTTTTTTTTTTTTTTTTGGTTTTTCGAGACAGGGTTTCTCTGAATATCTCTGGCTGTCCTGGACTCGCTTTGTAGACCAGGCTGGCCTCGAACTCACAAAGATCCGCCTGCCTCTGCCTCCCAAGTGCTGGGATTAAAGGCGTGCGCCACCACCGCCCGGCGATAGGCCTGTTCTTAAGTACCCTTGTCCAAGTTTCCAATGCTGCTCTTGAGTTCATGGGTACAGCAGCTAGGTCATTTCCAGAAGACAGTTTTACAGCCTTCCTTCTACTCATTCCACATGTTTTGTTTTGTTTGGTTTTTCAAGACAGTGTTTCACTATGTAGCCCTGGCTGTCCTGGAGCTCTCTTTGTAGGTCAGGCTGGCCTTGAACACGGAGATCTACCTGCCTCTCAAGTGGCTGGGATCAAAGGCCTGCACCAATATGGCCAGCTTAGTCCTTCCACTTTTATACTGTTTTATTTAAATTTTTGACAATTTCATACATGAATACAATGTATTGTGATCATTCTAACTCACCCATTACTTCTCAGCCCAGCCTGCTGCCCTTTTCTTCATCCCTCTCCTACTTTCTTCCCTCCTCCAGCTTTTACATTCTTTTTATTCTCTCTTCCACGATGTTCCCTGTGCCTTACCAGGGTGATATAGGTGTCATTTAGAACTGGACACATGAAAGTCATTGTTCTCCATATTGTGGCCAGCTGTGAGTCTGCATTCATCATTGCCCTGTGCATTCATGCATTTCCCCAACCAAGGCTGAGAGCAACACTGACCTCTGTATACATGTAAATATTTATCTTGACACCGTGTTCATTTGTCAAAAAGAAGACTAATCGTATCATTCCTTGGGCCTGTGACCTACTTCAGACAGTAGCCCAGGTTAGCCTGGAATTCTCAATACACCTGCATTAGCTCCCAGGTATTGGGATTGCAGGTGTTTTTTACATCGACTTTTTCCTTTTTGAGACAAGGCCTTACTACGTAGACCAGGCTAGCCTTGAATTCACAGAGATTTATCTGCCTCCCAGGGGCTAGGATTAAAAGCATATACTACAATGCCCAGCTGACTTTCCCTCTTAACAGCCTTGTATTGTCTGTATATAGTAATTATGGTCTTCCTGCTGTATCTGAGCCTTGCTGTATGTCTTGCTCAACCTTTTTTTTTTTTTTTTTAATTTATGTGTGTGCTCATGCATCTGTTTGAGTGTATGCCAGTGGGAAGAGGGCCTCAGATTCCCCTTAGCTGGAGTTCACGTGCAGTTGTAGCTGCCAGACATTGATGCTAAAAATCTAGCCCAGGTCCTCTAGAAAAGCACCAAGTGCTCCTGACCACCATGTCATCTCTCCAGCACCTGAGCCAGGATTTCTCCAGACTTGCCTGGAGCTTTGTGTGTAGCCCAAACTGGCCTTCAATTAGCAGCAATCCTCTTGACTCAGCCTTTTGAGTGCTGGGATTAGAAGTGTGCACCACCATCCAGGTGCTTAGTCTGAATCTTTTTTTTTTTTTTTATTTTTTTATGGCAGGATGCAGACTCATCAGAGCGGATAATTATTCCCATGCGATGGGGCCTGGTCCCATCTTGGTTCAAAGAAAGTGACCCTTCCAAGCTGCAATTCAACACTACTAACTGTCGCAGTGACACCATAATGGAGAAGCAGTCATTCAAGGTAGGTTGCTTGTCTAGGAGAAAAATATTTCTTCTAACATTGTTTAGTATTTTATATACCTGAGAAATATGGTTCCAAAGGATATTCCCAGGGGCTTTTGTTTTTGTTGTTGTTTTGGGGTTTGTTTGTTCATTTGTTTGTTTGTTTTTCTCAAAACAGGGCTTTTCTGTGTAGCCCTAGAACTTGATCTGTAAGCCAGGTTAACCTCAAACTCAGAGATCTCTCTCTCTGTCTCTGCTTCCCAAATGCTGGGATTACGGGTGTGTGCCTCCACCACCTGCCTAGGATATTCCCAGTTGGTAATGTTGAGTCCATGACCATCAGGGTAGGGAGCAAGGCGGCAGGCAGGCAGTCAGGCAGAGTGCTGGAGCAGTTCTAGGCCAGCAGTGCCCAAACTTATTGGATGTGGTGGTTTGAATGAGAATCTCTCCCATAGGCTCACAGTACTTGGTCCCCAGTTGGTAGAACTGTTCAGGAAGGATTAGGAGGTGTGGTATTGTTGGAGGAGGTATGTCACTGGGGAGTGAGCTTTGAGGTTTCAAGAGCCATGACACTCCCAGTTAGCTCTCTCACTCTCTTTGGTGATTGTGGCTCAGAATATAATAAGCTCTCAGCTACTGCTCCAGCATTCTGCCTGCCTGCTGCCTGCCTGCTGCCTGCTGCCTACCCTGATGGTCATGGACTCTCCCTCTGAAACTGTAGACCACCATTAAACCCCTTTCTTCAAGTTGCTTTGGCCATGGTGTCTTGAAAAGTAAGACAGTGATTTAAAACAAAGCAGTTGGCCCGGTATGGTGGTACACACCTTTAATCCCACCACTTGAAAGGCTAAGGCCAAAAGATCTGTGAGTTCAAGGCCAACCCGGTCTATATAATGAGTTCCAGACCAAGCAGCAGTATACAGTGAGACCTTATTCACAAAATGGGGGTGGAGGTAGCAGACAGAAAGCTCCCTGGGTAAAACATCTGCTACCAAAGCTAATGACCTGACATCAGCCACCAGAACATACATGGTAGAAGGATGGCTCCAACTCCTCCCACAAGTTGTCATCTGACTTCCACATGTACACGGTGGCATGATCAGCTCTTTCCCCACCAAAATAAAGTAATTAAAATTTAAAGACAAAAAACTACCTCTCATATACTGTGGACTAACTGTGCTCAGTGAGGCAGTTTTTAATGGGAGTGTTTGATGTTCCTACCTGGCCGAGGATATGCATTTATGGCAGTTGTGCTCATTAGTTTTTTTGTCAAGTTGACACAAGCTGGGGTCAGCTGGAAAGAAGTGACCTCCATTGAGGAAAGCTCCCGTCAGATTAGCCTGTGAGCATTTTCTTGATAAGTGATTGGTGTGAAAGGACCGGGCTCACTGTGGGCAGTGCCACCCCTGGCCAGGTGGTCCTGAGTTATATGGAAACAAAACAAAACAAAATTGAGGGAGCCATGTGAAGCAGGCCAGTAAACAGCATGGCTTCAAGGCCTCTGTTTCCATTGTTGTTGCTGCTGATGCTGTTGTTGAGACAGAGTCTCTGTGTAGCCTGGCTGTCCTGGAACTCACTCTGTAGACCAGTGTGGCCTCAAGCCCACAGAGATCCACCTGCCTCTGTCTCCCAAGTACTGGAATTAAAATCTACTTCAATTCTTGTCTTGAATTCCTGCTCTGACTTCCCTTTACAATAAATTATAGACGGAGATTAAAACCTTTCCTCGACGTTGCTCTTGGTCATGGTACTTTGCTGCAGCAACAGAAAGCAAAATAGAGAAATGGCTCCTTCATGCGGAGCTGATCCCATGGCTGGTGTGGCTGGAGCTACTACAGCCTTTCTGCATTCATTGCACGAGTGTGTCAGCCCGGCTTCTGATGTGGCACCTCATTTCCTGCAGTGCTCACGATTGAAAAAGGTAGAGCAGAAGCTGCAGAAGCTCTGGGACCTGGTCTTGTCAGTCATCGCTTGAATACAGCGGTATTCTACTTGTCATTCAGAGCCAGTCAGTCTGGAAAAGGATGAGATCATGTGTGAATATTGGAAAACATGGTCCACTTGGATCAAACTGGAGACCAGCTGCTGTTGGCAAACTTTAACTGGGGACATGCAGTACACACACCTACTCACCCCTGAAAGGGAGCCCAAGCAGACAAAAGTCTACCTTGGTGAGCCAGTGAGTTTTATTGGGTTTACTAAGAGGAGTGTGGATAAGGGCGCATTTATAGGAAAGGGATGACTCGAAAAGCAACTTCATCACTGGAAGCCAGCCACTGCAGCTCTCGGAGGTTGCCATGCTGGATCTCTCTGCAACTGGACACCAGTCAGTCTCCTTCCCTAGGAGAGCAGTTGCTTGCTCCTGTAAAGCTGTGGGGTGGGGGGCGTCTTCTAGAGTCCTGCAGGTTTCTACTTCTTCAGACATGTTATGTTTTGTTTACTTCCTGAGTCTCCCCTTCCCTCCTGGAGAAAACTGCTATACAGCACTAGCCGCCACATGTATCTGTTTAGTGGGAAAGTGCTTTTATGTTGTTTAATCTTTTCAATATCTGTTTAGTTGAGAAGTGACTTTATATATAAGGAAAGTGACGCGGGGGTCTATTAGATGGGTCACTAGATAAAAGCACTTGCCACCAAGCATGAGGACCAGAGTTTGATCCCTGGGGCCCCCATGGTAGATGGAGAAAAAAATCCCACAAATTGTCCTTTTATCTACAAATATGTACTGTCACACACAGAATTAAATTATTTTAAAAAAAGAATATCTGCCAGTTGTGGTGGCCTACACCCTTAATCCCAGCACCCAGGAGGCAGAGGCAGGTGGATCTCTGTGAGTTTGAGGCCACTGTGGTATACAAATTGAGTCCAGGACAGCCAGAGCTATTACACAGAGAAACCCTGTCTTGAAAAACAAAAACAAAACCAAACCCTCTTACCTCCCCCCCGCAAAAAGAATATCTTTTTTTCTGTGAGTTCAAGACCAGCCTGGCCTACATAATGACATTCAGGGCAGCCAGAGTTACAGAGTGAGATCTTGTCTCTTAATTTAAAAAAAAAAATTGTTGTAAGAGATTTGAGGTACAGAAAAATTAACTCTTCCACTATGTAGCTCAGTGGTACAGATCAGTCCTCACCAAACACTTTAAAAAGATAAAGGATTACTCTTCTAGGGTCACATATGAGACCTGAGTGTTTTGGTTTGTGTGTGTATATATACACATTTGTTGTGGTTGTGAAGGTGGAACCTACGGCCTTGTACTTGATAGGCAAGCTCCCTACCACCAAAGTACAGTGCTGAACATGAAAGTCTGTATAATGGAATCCTGCCACTATCACCATATCCTGTTTATTCTCTCTTAGGTTCCTCTGGGAAAAGGACGACGATGTGTTGTTTTAGCAGATGGATTCTACGAGTGGCAGCGGTGTCAGGGAACAAACCAGAGGCAACCATACTTCATCTATTTTCCTCAAATCAAAAAAGAGAAGGTATGAGCACTTGCATGAACAGTGTATTTGGAAAAGACAGAGAAATAAATCAAAGTCATATACCATATAGCAATGTTTCTGTAAACAATAGGACACATATAATGGTGACTCTTCTCATCTACCTGTAATCTAGGGTGTGTTAAGGACACTCCACTGTTAATATAACAAAATTGTCGAATGCCACATTTCCCAGAACTATCTCATCAAGTTATTACATGTCTATAATGTGTATACCCCTTATGTTCCATGGCCTCTTTTTCATTGTTATTGCATGCATATATGTATATGTGTTTATACACACACACACATATTCTTAAGTATAACCTGCTCAGTCCATATAATGTTACTTCTGTTTATGTTTTTAGTGCTGACCTTCTGACACTGGATTCCCTGGGAATGATTATTTCTCACACTCGCAGTATTTCTCAGTTGCTATAGTGTTTGTGTAGGGTTGAGGCCTTGTGGACTTTTCCTCCATCTACTTAGGCATGTCCACTGGTGTCCTTGTTCAGTTCACATTTGGACAGTCATGTTGGTGAGACTTTGTGGGTTTAGCTTCTGACATTAATAGGTGATACAGTCTCTCAGCAAACTTGCTGATCCTCTGACTTTTATAATCTTCCCATCCTCTCTTCTGGAGCGTTCTGTGAGCCTCGGGTGCAGGAGTGTTTTGTAGATGTATCCATCGAGGTTGCGCTCCACAAGTCTCCATTTTGATTGGTTGTGATTTTCTGTAATGGTCTCTGTTGCAAAAAGAAGTTTCTTTGATGGGTGAAGACTACCTACTATGGGTATGAGGACAAATGCTGAGATTGTTGTTAGGGATTATGCTGGTTTAGTAAAGTAGTGCTTGAAGATTCTCCTCCCATATCTATGACTTCACTAGCACTGAGTAGTTAGCTTTAGTAGTTAGTAAGTTTCCAGTACCAAGCATGGCTTCCCTCTTGTTGAATAGGTGTTGAGTCTGGTTAAAGAGCTATTGGTTACCACCGACCGGTATGTGTGCTACCACTGCACCCTTGGGGTTAGCATGCCATGCTAATTATAGGCATCATAAGTAGGTAGACTATTGGTTGCCTCCCTCCTTTGGAAGCTTGCATAGTACCTTTTAGTCCCATAAAAGGCAACTCTAAGGGAATGGCCATTTGAGTCAGTTTCAGCTGGGGGAACGTTGGGTTTTGCTTCTAAAGTGCAAGGTGTCTTCAGCAATAGTGATCTACCTTCCACCTTGGTCTCATTTTGTGGCTCTGCCTGGACTGTAACTCACTATGAAGACCAGGCTGGCTCACAGAGAGCTATTCACACCTGCCTCCTAAGTGCTGGAATTAAAGGCATGTACCAGACAGACATGGTGGCAAATGTCTTTAATCCCAGCACTTGGGAGGCAGAGGCAGGTGGATTCAAGGTCAGCCTTTTCTACAGAGTGAGTTCCAGGATAGCCAGGGCTGCACAGAGAAACACTGTCTTGAAAAACATGAACAAACCAAAGAATTCATGTATCATATGTCAGGCTAATTGTTTTATTTTAAACCACTAAATTTCCACCACTCACATGCAGGGAGGGCTTTGTGTAGATACATATAGCTGCTAAGTCATGTGTTAATTCTCTGTATTTAAAGCATTTCCCTTATTGGACTTTCTCTGTAAGACACATAATATAAATGGCTCATATCTTAACATTAGAAAGTTGAAAATAAACCAGACATACCACCATTATGTTTTCTTTTTAGTTAGATTTAATAGTTTACTACAGTTAAAATTCAGTTTCACCAGGGAAACTCTAGGAGGCAAAAAAGGGCTAAAAATGAGGCTGGGGAGTCTTGTTGGGTTCTAAGATAGTGTATGTTGTTTCTTTTTTGAAACAGGGTTTCTTTCCATGGTCCTGGTTGTCATGGAACTCACTATGTTGACTAAGTTGGCCATGAACTCACAGAGATCCAACTGCCTCTGCCTCTGCCTCGAGTGCTGGGATTAGAGGCGTGTTGGGAGGCCAATATTGAAGATTGATTTTTTAGGAGAGGAGTAGATAGGCAAGAAAAACAGATTAGGGTGCTCAGTCTACTGATTGGTCTGACTTTGTTTGAGAGAGAGAGAGAGAGAAGAAGAAGGAAAAAGAGGAGGAGGGAGGAAAGAAAAGGAAGGAAGAAAGAAAGATAGAAAGATAGATCCAGGAAAGCCAGAACTGTTAAACACAGAAACCCTTTCTCAAAAGAAAGAAAAAAAAAGAGTTAACTGTTTTCTCCCAGGGTACTTAACTAGTCATTTCAAAACCAATTTGAATTGAATACTTTTACTTTCCTTCAATTATTTTCTCTCTGGTTCTAGCCTTACTATTTTCCTTTTTTCTTTGGGTTTTTTTGACTGAGCCTCTTCATTTACCTAGTGACTCTTGATAAGCTTGGATTTTTCTTTATGGTATATTGGACTGCATTCTTCAATGTGTTCACATCTACTTAGGGTTCTTCAGTGGTAGCAAACTCTCAAGCTATAAAAGGTAGAACCATAGCCAGGCGTGGTAGCGCATGCCTTTAATCCCAGCACTCAGGAGGCAGAGGCAGGCGAATCTCTATGAGTTCAAGGCCAGCCTGGTCTACAAAGGGACTGCCAGAGTTGTTACACAGAGAAACCCTGTCTCAAAAAAAACAAAACAAAACAGCTGATCTGCTGTCAGGTCTGAAGCAGCACTGGGCATGTCTAATCAACCTGCTGTTTCCAGTCAGGTGAGGACGATGCTTCTGACAGCAAGGAAAAGGTCTGGGACAGCTGGAGGCTGCTGACGATGGCAGGGGTCTTTGACTGCTGGGAGCCCCCAGTGGGAGAGCCCCTGTATTCCTACAGCATCATCACTGTGGATTCCTGCAGAGGTTTGAGTGACATCCACAACAGGCAAGTCACTGCTTTTTCCTGGGGAGGGTTTGCTCTGATTTTAGAGAGTAAGAAACTAGCGTGTGCAAATTATAATCATTTTTCCCAAAACATGGTATATATTTCCCAAAATGTTAACAACATGCTTGCAAAATTATACAGTGAAAACAACATGAAATAATTTGGATTTCTGAGACTAAAATATTTTTAGGGACTGGTGGTATAGCTCATGGTTGAATATGTACTTACTAGACGAGTGGTGTATCACTGAGATTTAACCCCAGCTTACAACTGTCTATAATTCTAGTTCCTGGGGATCCACTGCCTCTACAGACTCCTGCAGCCACATGTACATTCTCACATGCAGACACATCTACACATAATACAAATAAAAATAAATCCGAAAAAAATAAAGTACATTGATTTGTTGAAGCTAAAGCATTTGCCTGTTAACATAAATAAATGTCTATATATTTGTCTTCTGAAATCAGCTCTGCCAAACAACCCATAAAATGTGAGCCTGGGCTATAAAACTAGAAACTGATGTCCTAGTTAGCTTCCTCCTGCTGTGATAAACACAGTGACCACATGTAACTTCAGGACAGGGTTTATTTATTTGTCACTCATCCCAATCTCAGTCCAGCATGAAGGGAAGTCAGGGCAGGGACTCAAGCAGGGCCTGGAATCGGGAGCTGTGATGCAGAGGCCTTAGAGGCATGGTGCTTGTTGGTGTGCTCAGATTCTCGTCTTACATAACCCAAGACCACCTCCTCACTGGTGGCACCTCCCACAGAGGGGTAGGCCCTCCCCATCAACCAATAATTAGGAAAATGCACCACAGACATACCGACAGGCCAGTCTGATACAGGCATTTTCTCAATTTGCCCTCCATCTTCCTCAGTGGCTTCCCCAAATGATCCATCAACTTGACAAAAAAAGTAATCAGCACAGGGAAAAGAAGGTTGAGAAGACAACACTGCCAGCACCAGTTGTGGTGGCATGGGCCTGTAAACCTAGCATTGGGAGGCAAAGGTGGGAAGCTCCTCACAGGTTTAGGACCAGCTAGAAAGAACTGCATAGCAAGACCCTGTCTCAAATAAGACAACTCTCAGTGGAACATTAAAGAACAGTAGTGTCTGGTGCTGGGGGAAAATTGAACACTATCAAATGAATAGTCCCTTCATTTACTGTCTGTGCTAGACTTCCTTGAGTGCCATTGCACCTCACTTTGTGGCTTTATGAAATGGAGTGTATTTGAAACCACAAAACCAATCAATACTGGCAGCAAAAGGAGCTTATTTTATGGTATTGAAGGTTGTTATGTTAAATAAGTAAATTGTGCGTTTTGAGAAAAGTTCCAGCATTTTTTGATGTTGCTCTAGATCTGAACCTTTATTTTTTAAAAAACATTTGTTTATTATGTATACAGAATTTGATCTACATATATGCCCGGGCACCAGATCTCAATGTAGATGGTTGTGAGTCACCATGTGGTTGCTGGGAATTGAACTCAGGACCTTTGGAAGAACAATCCAGTGCTCTTAACCTCAGAGCCATCTCTCCAGCCCATGAACCTTTATTTTTGCAGCATTGTCACTGCTGTGGTTTATTTCATATCTATTGTCTTGGAGATAATTATGTTCTCTTTTGTTTCAAAATGCTTATTTTTAACTTCTCAGTATTTAAAATAGTTTCATTTGTATTTACAACCTAATATGTTTGAGCCAGGAAACCTAGGCATGTTTGAGATGTTAGATGAATATTTTCATTTTCTCTCTCTTTTTGTAATTAAATCTTTTTTAGAGCATATTTAATTTTTAAAAACTTTTATGTGCATCATCATTTTGCCTTCATGTATGTCTGTTTGAGGGTGTCAGATCTCCCTAGAACTAGAGTTACAGACAGTTGTGAGCTTCCATGTATGTGCTGGGAATTGAACTCAGGACCTTTGGAAGGGCAGCCAGTGCTCTTAACCACTGAGCATCTCTCCAGCCTCTGAATATACAACTTGAATATGTGATCAACCAAGGTAGTTATGGGGATGTGCGCATGTTTTGTATATTCCTGCAAGCCAGTTCCACTGTGGACAGTTTTCTGTGTTCACCCTGTTCTTCTTTTATTGTTTTAATTTTATTAATTTTATTATGTATGTGAGCTTTAAAAGACTCAAACACATCTTTATTAATCAAATAGAAACCATTACAGTCAACACATTTTTTGTCAATATTTATTTTTGTAAACAATTTCGGTAGTATAAAACTGAGCTTTGCAGTTTGGCATACCCCTAGGAAGCATTTTCTGCATCTTGCTGAATATGGTAGTGTTTTCCCTGCTAGTCGTTATCCAAGACACTTGAGAAGTTGGTAAGAAATCAGGTGAATAAGGTGGCTAGGCAACACTTCTCAGCGTGTCTGTTCAGGCCCGGTCTATGCACCATTTGAAGCCCTGGTCGTGAGATGGGTGGTTGGCTGTGTCATGGAGAAGACATTGCCAGAAGAATTGGGCCCTCTCTGTTGCTCAGGGCTGCCTTTTGGCGTAGCAGGTTTTGGTGCATCTCAGTTTGCTGAGCACACTTCTCAGATGTAATGCTTTTGCTGGAGTTCAGAAAGCTGCAGTAGATGAACTGGTAGCAAACACCAGACAGAAACCAGGACTTTTTTTTTTTTTTTTTTTTTACATGTAAGTTTAGCTTTGGAAAATGTTTTGGAGCTTCTCAGACTAACCATAGAGCTGGTCATAGCCAGTTGTCACATACAACCTGCTTTTTGTTCCATGTCGCAGTCCAATCGAGAAATGGTTATTGATGCCTAGAATAAGAGAGACCGTACAAAGGGATGAAATTTTTTCCAAGTTTTAGTTATCTGATGGGACTTTCACTTACCAAACTTTTTCACTTTTCCAGTGCTTCAAATGCCCAGTGACCCTTGAATAGTCCACGTTGAATTCTTGTGTAGTTGTAAGAGGATCGGCTGTATTGATTAGTCATTGTTGACTTCTGATTGCCAGCACTATGCTCATCTTCAAGGCCCTCGTTTTCTTTGCAGAGCATCTTGACCTATCTCTGCCTTCCTGGGCCAAACGCCTGTTTAATGTTGCCATTTGTCTGCACTGCTTTATTACTAATTATGGACTGGAGCCGTATTAGTGGTAGCAGCATCACTAAATAGGAGAGTGTAGGGCCTTCTTCCAAGGAAAAAGGTGATCAGTCTTTCCTTCCAAAATAGCAAATGTGCCCACTGTGTGAGTTGTGTCATAACCTAATACAGGGGCGGGCATTCCTGTTCTAATTTGGCCTAAGTGGTTCAGGATAATTACCTGGGCAGAAGCTAGCTGCTTCCATTGTGGGTTGTTTTTATTGTTGCCACAAGGAACATCTCAGATACATTCTTGACATTGATATCTACACTGTCTCCAGGAACAACATCATTCAAAGCCTCAGGTACATTTCAGTAGACTTTGTATCTCAGTTGTAACACTGACTGTTAGCAAAGTTAATGACCAGGTAGGTTTGATAACAGCAGTGTCTCCATTTGTGTAAACCCTCACAGTCACCATCGCCCTGAGCCCTGCAGAGCGCACACAGGGCTACTGTGGTCACGTGCTTCAGCTTTGTCCTAAGCCACATGTGTGAAAATGGACCTTTTTTTTTGGTTTTTTGAGACAGGGTTTCTCTGTGTATCCTTGGCTGTCCTGGACTCACTTTGTAGACCAGGCTGGCCTTGAACTCACAGAGATCCACCTGCCTCTGCCTCCCGAGTGCTGGGATTAAAGGCGTGCGCCACCATGCCTGACAATTACAGACAGCTGTGAACTGCCATGTGGATAGTGGGATTTGAACCCAGGTCCTTTGGAAGAACAGCCAGTGCTCTTAACCGCTGAGCCATCTCTCCAGCTGGAAAATGTACTTTCATATGGGAGATTAGTTCTATTTTTTACAAAATAATAAAATAAATTTGTATATTTCATCTAATCTAAAATGCCATTACTTTATAATTATGTATTCTTTAAGAAAGGTTTAATGTCTGTTATTTCCAACTAAGATGGAATACAGCACAAGAGCTCGGGATGCGTCTAGAGTTGGGAGGTTTTAAGGGTCTTTCTTCTCCCGCTCACTCATTTTTGAGGCAGTCTCACAGCCCCTCACTGTGTAAATCCAAGCTGGCCTGAAACTCACGGTAATCCTCCTCCTCCATTCTCCTGAGCGCAGGGATTACATATGTGCTACCTTGACTGTCTTTTTAAAGAAAAATGTCTCGGGGCTGGAGAGGTGGCTCAGAGGGTAAGAGCACTGGCTGTTCTTCCAAAGGTTCTGAGTTCAATTCCCAGCAACCACATGGTGGCTCCCAGCCATCTACATTGAGATCTGCTGCCCAGGCATATATGTAGAGCAAATACTGTATACATAATAAATAAATAAATGTTTAAAAAAAATGTCTCACCTGGTGTAGCAACACAGCCTATAATCCCAACACTCGGGGAGTGAAAGGAGAGGCAAGAGAACCGTGAGCTTGAGGCTAGATTGGGCTACTGTAAGAATTTGTCTCAAAAAACAAACCAGAAGATGAGGTCTAGCTGTGTTGCCCCAGATAACTTGAACTCCTGGGATCAGATGATCCATCCTGTGCACTGTGACCACAGGCTCACGTCAGTGCCTGGCCAGCCCTTTCTCAATGGAGGTCTTTCACAGGGGATGTCTGGAGGTAGTTGTTGACAGACATTACCCTTCAATTCTAGTCCAGGGCACCCAGGAAAGTTCACCAGCTTTCGGTGGAGGAGTGTACTGGCATGCACTAGATTCAGTCTTAGTGTCCTTTACTGCCTGTGCTCTGAAATTTCATAATTAGTGACTGTTCACTCCAGTGCACTCTCGGGTTGTATCCTGATACCCCTGAACTTAGGACCACGTCAGCTTGTGAGGGAGAGTAAGGACCAGGAGTCCCTGTGGTGCCTGAATTATCAACTGAATCAGCTTCTTTCCTTTCACTATCCTTACCTACCTCTCCATCTGATCCCTGGCTAGGATGCCTGCCATACTAGATGGTGAAGAGGCAGTCTCCAAGTGGCTGAACTTTGGTGAGGTCTCTACTCAGGAAGCTCTGAAGTTAATCCACCCCATAGATAATATCACCTTCCATCCAGTTTCTCCAGTGGTGAACAACTCCCGAAACAACACTCCTGAGTGTCTGGCTCCTGCTGACTTGGTTGTTAAGAAGGTAGGGATTGTGACTAGTCCATCCTGTTGTTTAGAATATGCCCTTACATCATCAGAACTTTTTTTTTTTTAAAGATTTATTATGTATAGAGTGTTCTGTCTGCAGGTATGCCTGCAGGCCAGAAGAGGGCATGAGATCTCATTATAGATGGTTGTGAGCCACCACATGGTTGCTGGGAATTGAACTCAGAACCTCTGGAAGAGCAGCCACCCTGAGCCATCTCTCCAGCCCCCCTTTTTTTTCTTAATGTTTGTGTGCTCATATCTCTGTATGTAAGTACACATGTATATACACACTCATGTGCACATATGTGTAGAGGCCAGAGAACAACTTCAGATACCATCTTCAAAGACACTGAGTCCCCTAGCTTACCAATTACGCCATAAGGATCCTTCTCTTTGTGCATCCCTAGTTCTGTGTTTCAAGTGTGCGCCACCATGCCCAGCATATTTATGCAGATGCTGGGATTGAATGCTGGTCCTCACACTTGCAAGGCAAGAGCTGTGCTGACTGAACTGTTTCTCTGACCCCAGCCATGATCCCCTGATGCACTATTTTCACAACTACAAGTTGGAGGAGCTCCAGTCCTCATTCTCTTGAAGAGTGCCTGAGGGCATTTCCCAGTGCATAACCTCTCAGCACTTAGCAGGGATCCAGATGGTTTGTTCTGAAGGAGCATGGATGGACAGGTGCCAGCAGTGGAAAGGGAAGTTCCCCATTGTATAGAAGCGGGTCTCATCTCTGTGGCATGGAGGGACCAGGAGCAACATGCTCCATGGTACAGGACTCTCAGAATGCTGGAGGAGTATCAGAGGACTGTGAGGACCAGCTGGCCTCCTATATATCACATAAAGGTTCTTGTTTTCCTTACTGGTGGTCACTGTCATTGCTCTTCTTAAGTCTAACTTCTCTGAGATATTTTGCAATCCTGACACTGAAATTTTCCTCTAAAAATTTAATTATGGGAGCAAGAGAGCCCAACAGGTAAAGGAACTTGTCATCAAGCCTTACAACCTGAGTTCTGTCTCAGAACCCGTCCAAGGTTCTCTCTCTCTCTCTCTCTCTCTCCCTCCCCCTCTCTTCCTCCCTCCTTCCCTCCTTCCCTCCCTCTCCCTCTCTCTCTCTCTCCCTCTCTTAATTTTTTAAATTTGTTTTTATGTACATTGGTGTTTTGGCTACATGTATGTCTGTGTGAGGGTCTCGGATCCCCTGGAACTGGAGTTACAGACAGTTGTGAGCTGCCATGTGGGTGCTGGGAATTGAACCCAGGTCCTCTGGAAGAACAATCGATATTCTTAACTGCTGAGCCATCTCTCCTACCCATGATTCTCTCAATCCACTCCTGCAAGCTACCCTCTGGTCTCCATGTGCAGACTGTGGCATGTGCATACCACACATGTACATACATAATACATATAAAAACATTTTTAAATTACTTAATTCACCTTGGACTGGATAGCTGCTACTCTTTTTTCTTTCCTTTCTCTCTCCTTCCTATCTTTCTCTTTTTCTCTTTCTCTTCCTTTCTTTTTCTCTTTCTTCCTTTCTTTCTCTTTTCCTCTCTTCCTCTCTTTCTTTCCTTCTTTGTTTCATTTCAGAGTTTCTCTGTTGTAGCTCTGGCTGTCCCGGAACTGACTCTGTAGACCAGACGAGCCTTGAACTCAGAGATCCACCTGCCCCTGCCTCCCGAGTGCTGGGATTAAAGGAGTTTGGCTATAGTAATCTTTTTCTGTTATGGCCTATACTTAACCTCTCGTTGCAGGGCTGGGTGTGGCACACAGGCAGCAGAGGGAGTAGTGACAGTCCAGACATACTGAGCTGGGGAAACCATTGAGCACCTGACTGGTGGCAGCCTCACTTCCCAGCCTCCTATCCCCAGCCTGTGGGTCACTGTGTTTCCCAGAAGGCACTCCATTCTACACTGACTCTTGTCCTCTGATCATTAGGTGCTTCTCCCCTATCCTGGGGCACTCACAGGCCTTTTTTATGTGAACCCTTAGTAACATTGTGCAGCATAGATTGGGGATGGGAGTTGCATGCTTCCTCTTCCTCCTTGAGCTTCCCTCTGAAGATCAGACCTGGATGCTCTGAGATTTTTTTCTCTCATAGGAGCCCAAGACAAGTGGCAGCAGTCAAAGGATGATGCAATGGCTGGCCACACAGTCACCTAAGAAGGAAGTCCCTGAGTCACTGGAAAAGGATCAATCGGGTGTACCCCAGTGGTCCAGCCAGTTTCTACACAAGAGCCCATTGCCTACTAAAAGAGAAGCCACCAGCAGCTTCCTGGATCGATGGCTGAAGCAGGAGAACGAGCCTGTGGCCAAGCGCCCTAACAGCTAGTGACAGACTCCTCCATGTCAGGCCATAGCCTGATACAGTAAATTCCTGTTGTTACCAGTTGACAGTTGTGGGCCTAGGATGAGGACATGGCTGCTGTGGGACAGCCTGAGGGGGCTGGCTGCCATGGCCAGCCCTGTGGCCCTGCTACCCCTCCTGGCTTAGCTGGTAGTCTTGTCCCCTGTTGGGGGCTTTCCTGATCCTGCTGTTCTTGGAAGAAGACTCTTCTGGATCTGTGGGCTCGCAATTAGAATTAAGTTCTTAAAATGTATTTTGTTCTAAATAAATACCGTTTGATAAACCTTGGCTGGCAAGAGTTCTGGCTGTTACCCAGTTTTTCCTGGTATCTAAAGAATGGGTTTTCCTATAAATGGGCAGGCTATTGGGGCCTTCTGAGGAAAATCCATTAGAGTCAGCTTAGTGGCAGCCCATTGTTCAGCCTTTCACTCTTAATACTTCAGAGTCCTCTGTGTTTAGTTTAAAACCGACCTGCAGTACTCACCTGAGTGATTTGGGGAAGTGTTGGGTACAGAGGCCTTCAAGACACTGCCTTTAGCACAGAGAGATGAGAAGCCCACTACCTGTGCAGATTCCCAGCCTCTAAAGCTGCGCAGGAATAGGAATCTGGGCAGCAGGCAGGTCTGAACTACAAGTGCGGAGAAGTGGCTCCCCATAGCGCAGGCAGTCCGAGCCATTTGCTCTGTGGGACCCCTTGACATTGCTTGGCAGCAAATCACTTCATTAATTGTTGATGCTATTTCCCTTCGCAAGTAAAATTCCTCAACGCAGGGACTTTTCCACTCTTGTTCCCTCCTGAAAGAATTTGACCAGGAGCCGTGCGTTTAATCGTGTTGATCCAATTTTAGTATAACTGCTGCCTAAGCGAGCGCAGGTGCAAGTGTTTGTTCAGTGCCCGCGAGTGCTCCCTGTGTGGCGGCACAGAAAGGTGCTCGGGAGGGCTGCCCCCGCCTAAAGGGACGGTGTTTCTGCGAGGCCTCTCGCAAAAGCCCCCAGGGAAGGTGCAGAGACCAGGGCAAGTTGGCAGGACCGCTCACAGAAGGATCTCTCGAGTATAGTCAGGGACGTAAAAACCAGAGCACTGCACTTTCACAGGCAGCTGCGGCTGGGTGGGATCCTGCAATGTTGGCCGCGCTGGTCTCTGGCGTTATGCAAATAAGGGATCGGGGTTTCCACCAATCCCGCACTGATCCTGTGCTGTCTGAGTGCGCGGGCAGCCCCCACCCAGTGCGCACTGGGCGGGTCCTTGGGGGCGGAGCCAAGTGCCAGTAGGCCCTACCACCCAGGTCTTCGCAGGCGCTTTTTCCTGGCTTTCCCCTTGAGCGCTGAGGTGGTGGTTGACCCGAGCAATCAGGGTCAGGCACCCTGTGGTTCTGCTGCGGCCTCTGGTTTAGAGAGTGATCTCATTTCTATGAGGTTTTTGTTTTAAATTCAGATTCCTAGAACATTCACTGAATTTAAATATTGTCATACTTGCATCGGGTAATGATTTTCCTTTGTTTTTATTACTATCTCCCTTCCTACTTATGGTTAAATTCCTTAGTAGGGCCTTTACATGTTAACATGAATGCAATGCATGAGCAAAACTTTTCATTCAAGTAGCACTTTTATATAAATAACATGCTGTCCTGCCCTGATGTTAGCCACCTGTAATCCCAGTACAATGGAGCATGGAGGCAGGAGAATGAGGAATTCAAGACTAGCCTATATAAGACCCTACATTTTTATATCTGAGAACATAGTTTTATTATTTTTTTGTAGACACTTTTACCTCAGGCATCACATTTTTTAAATGTTTATTACCATCACAGTCCCCTCCACACCCCTCCCAGCCCCACAAGGCATCACATTGTTAACTTTTTCTTTAAGCCATTAGTTTTACTGCGCATTGCTAATTGCTTGCCAAATTTTCACTTATTTTAGAGGATTGTGACCTGTTTTTCCTGCCTTCTTGCCAATGTTTGATCCTGTTTGTAGAACTCTGGATGGAGCGTCCTCTCTTTAAAGTGTGTGTGTGTAATAATGTGCCACAGAACACATGTGGAGGGAGGTCATAGGAAAACTGTGGAATCAGTTCCCTTCTCCTTTGTGGGTTCCAGGTCGGAGTCCAGGTTGTAAGATATGTGCAGCAACACTCTTTTCCCACTGAGCCATCTCAACAACAGGGAAAATCTCCTGTTGTCTTGTTTTTTCCAAAAATAAAAAAGAAAGAAAAGAAAAAAAAGTCCTTATTGATCCAGTTGCAGGTGTGTAAATCATGAAGTATTAGCCAAGAGTTTCTGCCTATAGAGTTCTGTCGCCTGCCCCTTCCTTCCTGTGACTTTTCCAGTTATAGACCAGAAATCACAGATGGCCTTTTTAACTAGTTACCTAACTCTTAAAAAGGCTCTTAAGGGGCTGGAGAGATCACTGGCTGCTCTTCCAGAGGACCCCGGTTCAAGTCCCAGCACCCACATGGCAGTTCGAAACTGTAATGGCCATTTCAGTTCACTGTGTTGGTGAAACGCCTTTAATCCTAACACTTGGGAGGCAGAGGCTAGCACATCTTTGTGAGTTCAAGGCCAGCCTGGTCTACAGTTCAAGTCCAGGACGGCCAGAGCTGTTATATAGAGAACCCTTCCTTGAAGTGTTTAGTCAGAGTTTCACACATGTCTCTTTAGTTCTCAGACTATTCCATCTCACGAAGAGAACCCAGTCCTGTTTGGGTCTGGCCTGCACGGTCTGTAGCAGACTACAACACTGGGAGGCCAGTTTCAATATGCCCTTCCTTCTTTAGGACCACCAAAACCAGTCCTGAGATCCAGTGGGAAAGGCAAGCAAAGGATTTGGTTTTGTTTTGTTTTTTGGATTTTTCGAGACAGGGTTTCTCTGTGTATCCTTGACTGTCCTGGACTCCCTTTGTAAACCAGGCTGGCCTTGAACTCACAGAGATCCCTCTGCCTCTGCCTCTGCCTCTGCCTCCTGAGTGCTGGGATTAAAGGTGTGCACCACCATGCTCAGCTTGTCCTTTGTTTTTAACTAAACTTCAGAACGAGTAGAGTAGAGTGGTCTGCTGGTCTGGATGTGTCATGTGGGGCCCTTGACTGGCATTCACCAGAGCAGGTGGGTGTCAGGAGGATTCATCTGTCTGGGCTCCCTACTGGCCTCCCAGATTGTGCCCAACACTCCAGCAGCAACTGGGGCATGACGCAGCCTTAGGGGATTCCTTCATTCTAGTCCTGGGGGAAGCCAACTGTACAGAATGTCTGGGTCTTGACAGTTGCTGTGCCTAGCCTCAGTCCTCTCTGCGGCCCATCTTGGATTCAGTACCTCAGGCCAAAGTGCTTTGCATCACGGCAAAAACAGACTAGAGCAAAGAGGACCTTCATCCCTAGTGCATGACTTAGCACAGGTAGACTGAGGAACAGTCTGTGGGGCTCCTGGCATGGGAGGAATATTTCATCGTGGGGAATGGGGAAATATTTCTGTATAGCTGGGAAGGTCTGGGGGGGGGCAAGTGCTGTGGTGAGAACTGAACTCTCAGACTTCCACCAGGCCTGAAAAAGTTGAAGATAGGCCATATAGCCGAGTCACCTTGGTATTCACTCCTTCCATGATGCAGGTCCTAGATATTGAACTTAGGGCATCCTGCTTCTCAGCAAATACTTCTACCTGTTGCTGGCCCAATTATTCTCTTTTGGAGAAGCCAGAAGAGAACATCATAGACCAAAAGAGTCTGAGAACTGCAAGACACATTCAGTTCACACTATATACTTAGCCCATAGAGTTCTGTTTTTCTATTTTGTGAATTTGTATGGGAGTTTTGAATGCAAGTATGTCTGTGTATCATGTGCATGCCTGGTGCCTGTGGAGGCCAGAAGAGGGCATTAGAGCCATCTCTCCAGCTCCATTAAGTCATTTTAGATTGTGATAAAATGCTCGTAAAGTTTATCATCTGTCCTGCTTTGCTTTCTGTTGCTGTGAAAAGTATCATAACCAAAGCAACTTGGAAAGGATGGATTTGATTTACATTTCCACATCAGTCCATCACTGAGGGAAGTCAGGACTGGAACTCAAGTAGGAAAATGAAGGCATGAAGAGAATTGTCCTGAGCTCATGCAACATGGCAATCACCACATAAGGGGGTTCTCAGGGAAAGGTGAGTGCGCTGCCCACCCGAACCTCCAGCCTTCACTCCGAAGACAAACAGACACGGCAGGGGTGTGTCTAAGCATTTCCAGTTTTTACTATTTCGTCCCCTAGCTTATATACAGAACCAAATGGGTGTTTCCACATGATGCTACATGGGCCAATCACATAAAAGGTCATTCTGTTACACCACATAGCACAAGCCTGGTAACATGGTGACATGCACTGATCACAAGCACGGAAGTCTTGTTCACCCAATCAGCTATAGCCACCATCAGGCTTCAACTCCTCCCCAGCATCTTCTGGCCAGCGCCATCTTAGATATCTCCCACAAGTTACTTTCATTTTCCCAGCAACGAGGCATCTCTCATCAGCCTCCATTTCCCGGGTCCCCACACGGAACCAGAGAATATGGAGGAACAGGGCTAGTTTTATGTCAGCTTGACACAAGCTAGAGTCATCAGAGAGGAGGGAATTTCAATTGAGAAAACACCTGCATAAGATTGGACTGTAGCCAGGTGCGGTGGCGCACGCCTTTAATCCTAACACTTGGGAGGCAGAGGCAGGCAGATCTCTGTGAATTCAAAGCCAGCCTGGTCTAGTAAGTCCAGGACAGCCAGAGAAACCTCTGTGTATACACAGAGAAACCCTGTCCCGAAAAACAAAAGAAAAAATATTAGGCTGTAGGCAAGCCTGTAGGGCATTTTCTTAGTGATCTATGTGGGAGGGACCAGGCTACCCCTCTGCGGGTAATCCTAGGTATAAGTCCCTCAAGGGACCAGGCCCTGCCCCAGATTACTCTGGGGTCCTTCCTAGCACCTTGAAGTGGGAGAGTGGTCAGGCCCCAAGATCAGCCTACAAAACCCCACTAATCCTTGAACTTGTCCCAAGATGAGGCCACATAATCCCTCCAATCCTGAACCACCCTGAAAAATCTCTGCTCCCAAAGAAACCCTATATAAAGCCTGCCTCCTGCTCAGTTCTCTGATGCTTCTCACCTGAGCAGAGGCTGCTGCCCTCCTGTGCTTTTCCCCTCTCAATAATTATCTCTTGTGTGAGGTTTGTTGTTCAGTGTGACTTTAGTATTCCTTGGCTCCTGACTACCAGGATGCTTTTCTCATGTTAGCTGTAACACTTGCATTAGTGCCATGACTTAGATAGGCTCTCCTGGTGGCTGCACTCTCCTGCTCTGGTCCGAGCTACACTGGCCCCTATCTCTCATCTCCAGTCATCCCACAATAGATTCAAGTCCCTTGAACTTACCAAGATGGACACAGCCCAAAGGCCATAGCTTTGTGAGAAACATGAATTGCTCTGATGAAGGGGCGTGGTAACGAAACTGCAAGCCCACAGATCACATCGATTGCCGTGAGAAACCACAGTAACTGCTGGATATTGGGAGAAAATTTGTGGACCCTCAAGACCGCCAAGGTCCCCCTCTCTTCCTCTTGCCCTCACGAGCTGAGCAGACACCTGGAGAAGTACACAGTGAGGTATGGTATACTCAAGCCATTAGGCCACAATAGTCATAAACTGAAAGGCAGAGACCAAGACAGAAGGACTTTTCACTGTAAGTTAACCCAAGAAAGACCCTTTCCTATAATTCAGCCTGCTAAGACTAACAGCAAAGGAGGGTGGAGTTTGGAAGCTGCTTGGAGAGAGGCATTTTTCATAAGCCTCAGTGGAGAAACAGGATGGTAGAGAAGGCAATGACTTCCTATGCCCCATAGCAATAATCATGATGCAGTGAACTCGACTGGCACACAAGCTATAGTCCCCTTAGTGGAACCTCTCTTGAAATAATTCAGACCAGGTAAAGGCTTGGCACAGGAAGCATTTTACATACTGTGTAATGGAAGGTCTATGATGGGCAAGAATGAAGTCCCCGAATACTCCCAGCTGGCCACTGTCTGCCAAGAGGAGAAGGGACACTCTGTTGCTTCCCTCTGGAGACTTAGCAGGGCAATTAGGAAGCACATTAGGTCCTAGGGTTTGGGGAGGAGGTTCTTCTGAAATATAAATTCCTGTTCCAATCAACCACTATCCACAAAATCAAAAGTTGGTGACTGAACCAGGCAAGATTTTGGACCCTAGGCTGTCACCTCTGTATACTACAACTGAGACCTGGAAAAGAAGAGAAGCAAAGACAAATGTGGGGCTGGGGATATGGCTCAGTAGTTAAGGCATTTGTACTCTTGTAGACGATGCAGGTTTGTTTTCCAGAACCCACAGGACAGCTCACAACCATCTCCAACTCCAGTTCCAGAGGAGATGATTGATATCTTCTGATGTCTGCAGGAACCAGGCACACATGTGGTAACACAGACATATTTTCAGGCAAAACACTCTAATACATAAATTCTTTTTTTAAAAAGATTTATTTTACATATATGAGAACTCTATCTGCATGTTCCCCTGCAGGCCAGAAGAGGGCATCAGATTCCAGTATAGATGGCTGTGAGCCACCATGTGGTTGCTGGGAATTGAACTCCAGACCTCTGGAAGAGCAGACAGTGCTCTTAACCACTGCGCCATCTCTCCAGCCCACATAAATTCTTTTTAAAAACAATTTGTGAGAGTTACATGGTGAGGGGCCATCCCAAATGTCTCCTATGGAACATGTCTCCTCTGTAGACAGCTGGAGCACTTCTGGAATGAATGTCCTTACAAAGACTGGGCCATAAGGGGTGGGGCTAGGTCTTACCAGACCCTATGCTAATTCTGGAGGTGGGTGGGGCTAGGTCTTACCAGACCCTATGCTAATTCTGGAGGTGATTGCTAGGAGGCCAGATGTCCCTGTAGCTCTAAGGCCCTAATGCACTTCTTCCCTCACTTGAATGTTGATGCATCCTGGGAGACCCTCTCCAGGCTCCCAGTCCAACTTTCAAGGAGCACAGCCCAGCCTAACCAGTAGGACAGCATACAGGCAGTTTCTTACTGGCCATGGTACCCCTATAGTAAGCATTGCCTTTCTCTCCTAGCTCATTGTCCAGCCACACTACAGCCTTTCTGAGTATATGTGGCCAACATTCAAAATGCTATTTTATGCAGCCTCTTGCCTTCCAGTACAGGAGGGAGTGCTCTTTTCTCATAGTAACTGAGATTGCTGCCCCTCTATTGGGCAGTGAAATCCTTTCCAAATGCTAGGTATGGTGACATTTATGCCTACACCCGTTGCATACTAACACAGACCCCTTTATATGGATAGGGAAACTATAGGCCGAGCTACAGCTGCTTCATCAGTCCTGATATATTTAAAGATCTCACATATTGCCCCACTCAAACCCAGGACAAAAGAGGTACTCAAGCCTATTACTCTGGTTCTTAAAAGGTGGTAATTAGCTGGGTGTGATCTCTCATGCCTTTAATCCCAAGCAGCTGGGAGGGGTGGGTGTTCCCTGCAAACCTTGTGGCTGGCAGGGAAACAAACTGTGAGATGCAAAAAAGGAAAACTCAGTTTAGCCTGACTTAGTTGGTTCTGGTTCAAACTTCTAGAGAGTCTGACACCAGGTGGTTTATTGTAAGCATATTTAAACACAGTACAGTTTTTTTTTTTTGGGGGGGGGAAGCTTTCCTAGTGTACTTCAATTCCCAATGGACAAGGAAGCATGATTAAACTGAAGCTAAAGTACATGAGACCATGAAGTTGGATCTGGTGTGGTCTCTGACTGAAGTAGCATAAAGATCATCAGGCTCTAAAGCACATGTGATATCTCCCTAAGAATGGGTTCTATTGGCTGAAAAGCAAAGCTAAAAATAAAGGTCTAGGGAGCGAGAGCCTGGTATAATCTGTTGGGGTAATCTGTGTATACTGTGTGAAGGTTGCCTCTGTATACTCAATTGTTGATTGCTAAGCCATCAGAGAGCTGCGTTCTGTCTGGATTTTAGTATAGTTATGGATCATCACATGCCTCATATTTTATAAACACCCTCCCTTCCTCACCTTTTGATTGGCTTAATAAAGATCTGGTGGCCAGTGGCTAGATAGGAGAGGAAAGGTGGAGAGAGGGTCTCTATGAGAAGAATCAGACTTGGGGACTCACCAGTGTGACTGGGAAGGAACAGATGCTGGGATTGAGAGAGAGGAGAAACGGGCCACAAGGTGGAACATAGGGCAGGATTTGTCGGGTTACAATAGCTGAGAATCTGCCCAGCTATAGTGCTTAAGGTTTTTAAGTTTCTTTATTCATCCACTGGTGGGTCCAGGAAAGTCCCACTATAATAATCATTCTGGGGAATTTGGTTGAGGTCTGCCTTGATAGCAAAGGTCACCAGGTCATTAACATCTACACCCAGCCTTCTGGTTAGAAAATAGGCATTCATTCTTGCCTTTGAGGAGACAACCCTGGGTGAGAACATTTCTGGTTTCCCTGGTGATCTGTGGGCAGAAGGACCTTTGTGCTTCCAACAGGGAGGCAGAAGCTGAACCTGGGTCCTCTGGAAGAGCCTTCAGTGCTCTTAACTGCTGAGCTATCTCTCAAGCCCAGCATTTTAATTGAGCATCTCTCCCAACAACTCTCACCTATGTCAAACTGACATAAAACCAGCCAGCACACAGATCTCTCCATGTAGCCCTGGCTTAGCCTGGAACTCCATGTAGACCAGGCTGACCTTGAACTTACAGAGATCTGCTTTCTGCCATCAACTGTTAGCTTCCTCCATCAACTGGGACTTAATAGTCTCCTCAGCCCATGTACATACTTCATGGCCTGAGGCCTCCGAACTCTGCTCACCTCTCTCACTCTTCCAGCACTCTTGAGTGCCTAGACAGACAACCTTAGTGTCCAGTTTTTAAAGAACTTTCTCTCGGCAGGTTCTATGCCATGCCTTTTCTGCCAGCCTTCTTAGGCCGGCTTATGGGATGTGCCTCAGGCTACTGTGGCCTAAATGCTGATGTACCTTGCTGTACACTTCTCCAGTGTGTGTTGTCTTCTCAATCTGTGAGGGCAAGAGGAAGAGCACAGTGTGGAGCTCTCTGATTTATATATAGCATTGTCTCACAATCCTTGGCAGTCTCAAAGGCCTACAAGATCTCTTGTGATATCCAGTGGTCCCATGGCTTCTTGAGGTAACTGACATTTTCTGCAGCTTGTGCAGTTTCTTAGCCATGCCCCTTCTCACAGAGATGTGGCCTCAATTGGGCTCCGCCCATCTTGACGCCAGGTTCAAGGGACGCCAAGCCCCTCCTTTATGTGCTGCCAGATGCTAGGCTGAACTGCATACTAACTTCTACCACAATGGTCTCTCTCTCTCTCTCTCTCTCTCTCTCTCTCTCTCTCTCTCTCTCTCACACACACACACACACACACACACACACACACACAC
>CAJQZJ010034271.1:2220301-2232062 GCA_907164525.1 Lophiomys imhausi | reverse complement strand
TTTTTTTGGTTTTTCGAGACAAGGTTTCTCTGTGTAGCCCTGGCTGTCCTGGACTCACTTTGTAGACCAGGCTGGCCTTGAACTTGCAAAGATCCGCCTGCCTCTGCCTCCCAAGTGCTGGGATTAAAGGCGTGCGCCACCACCGCCCGGCTAAATTTTCTTAAAAGGATATTTTCTCAGATTAATTCTCTGGGCATGGATCCATACAGGTGGCTGATTTCTGCCAAGTCTTTCAGTCTTATAGTCTGTGATTCTTATTCATCAGATCTTAAGATCAGTTTATAGTCAGTCAAGACTTGTCTCCGCAATCCTAGGTCCTAATAATTCACAATTGGAAGCCCCTCCAAACTGCCTCCATATCTGCCACTTGCTCACTGTTTCTGCGTTCTTGGCACTCTTGTTCTGGCTCCGGTGCTCTGGAACTCCAAAGTCTGTGGCAGCTTTCCGAGTTGAACCAAAATGGTCCAACTCTGCCAAAAGACGTATTTTATCACACTCTCCACCTATGTGGATCACTGACGGGGAGCACAAGATGATGACAAGGTCTCTCAGTGGGTGATGCAGGAGGAGTGACCTATGACCACTTGAAGAATCTTGACTTAAACCTCTTCACCTGTTGTAATGAATTGGCAGCGTGATTTTCGGCAGAAGTTTTTGTGTGCTTCCAAGTCATGCCCTTGGGCAATGTGTCCCTCCATAGCTTTCCTTGCAGAGAGGTTGAGAAGCAGCAGGAGGTCAGGAGATGCATGATCTGTCGTGAAAATCTGGAGTTCTTTCTGACAGTGTCGTTGCCATGGTTCCTGGCAGGCTTTTCGGGGAACACCCCTGTCCAAAGTCCCATGATCAAAAAGCGTCATCTGCCTTTGGTGGGCTTTCCAAGCATGTCCTTCAATGTCAAGCACATCCATTTGTAATTGGTAATTGGATCCATCCATATCCTTCACCTGAGATGCCAAACTTCCAAAATCCCTAATCCTACCATAGACTCCAAATATGGATTCATGATACCACATAGCCATCTAGAAGGGGAAGGAATTCCTGACCAGCTCAAACACTCAGAGGAGCTCTTGAATTTACTAGATGCATCTCTTTCTCCAGGAGGTAGCATTCGTTGCACTGTAGGGTGGTTTGAATAGGAATGGCCCCCATAGGCTCATATATTTGAATGCTTGGTCATTAGGGAGTGGCACTATTAGGAGATGTGTCTTGTTGGAGTAAGTGTGGCCTTATTGGAGGAAGTGTGTCACTGGGAGTGGGCTTTGGGGTTTTAGAAGCTCAAGCCAGGCCCAGTGTCACTCTCTTCCTGCTGCCTGTGGATCCTGATGTAGAACTCTCAGCTACCTCTCCAGCACCATGTCTGCCTGCATGCTTCCCACCATGATGACAACAGACTAAACTTCTGAACCTGTAAGCCAGCCACAATTCAATGTTTTCATTTATAAGAGTTGCCATGGTTTTGGTGTCACTTCACAGCTATAGAACAGTAACTAAGACACACTGCTGAGAGGACGGGAAAAGAGAGGACCCAAGTCTTGAGGAGCCACTTAGCAGACACTGCTGCTGAGGCTGTGGCCCTTAGAATGGAAGGAATGGTCCTGTCCTGTGGGAAGTTTCTCTCCTATCTTCAGGAAGGCCCCATTATACTCCCTTCAGGGTAGAGGAGGCCCCAAGACAGGGTATAGTCTGGAACATTGTGGATGGTGGGTCACTTCTGGTCGTCAATGGCTGCCTCAGCTCCTAAACCCACAACTTTAAACTCTCTGTGCTAAGTGTACCACATGGGAATGGAAAAAAGAAAACTCTTCAACTAGTTAAAAGAATATTTGCTTGGCATGGCAGTTGAGGCAGGCAGATCTTTATGTGTGCAAGGCTAGCCTGATCTATATAGAAAGACTAAGTTCTCAGTCACCAAACTCACAGGATTAGGTATGGTTGTCCAGAATACCAGTCTTATGGCCATGAGATATTGCTAAGCAGTTATACAAAATAAAACCTGAGAGAATTTTATTTCTTTCCTAGGCTCTAACTTAGAGAATAGCCTCTGACCTTTCCCCCAGTGAGAATGAGACCCTGACTTCACCCAGATGTGGCCTCTGGTGCCCATTCCCATCAAAGAGCACATCTGATACATGGAAGGTGGCATTTACTGCTGGAAGGGAATGCCCAAGGATACCATTACACTCACTGATCTCTCTTGGAAGCATTCTAAGCATTCCCGGTGTACTTCAGGGCCCTGCAGGCTGTGGCTGTATGCTCACTCTGTTGCACAGTGTAGCTCACCTCACTGAACAAGGCAGTAATTATGATGCTGAAGCAGTTCATTAACCTTATCTCTTCATGTTCCCCATGAGGTGGTGACTAAAGAAACATGGTGGCCCACCTCTGAACTCCAGTTGACTGGTGAGCATGGAGTCCACTTTGCCATGAGCACAGCATTTAGGAAATCACCAGCCTCACTGGCACTTAGGAAAAACCCTACAGAAGGTTTTTCAGATGGTTTTGTTCCTGTTCTGCCTCCTCTAATAAGGATGCTGCTGCTGCACTTTGGTTTGGTTGGCTGGTTGGTTGGCTGGCTGGTTGGTTGGTTGGTTGGTTGGTTTAGTTGGTTGGTTTGGTTGGTTGGTTGGGTTGGTTGGTTGGTTGGTTGGTTGACTGGCTGGTGGTAGATAGGATCTCTCTACATAACCCTGGCTGTGCTGGAATTCACTATGTAAACTAGGCTGTCCTCAAACTCAGAGATCCATCTGCTTTTGCTTCCCAAGTGCTGGGATTAAAGGCCTATCCTATCATGCCCTGTTGAAAGTGTTTTCACTCACATTTTTTGGTAGGATGGTAGTTACTCTGACAGTTTCACTTTATATGTTACAGATGTTACCTCACCTGCATAGCACTCTGTCATCAAAAGGCTGTGTTGGTATGGCCAGTTGAGTTCTATTGCAGCCCTCTGTATTGCTCCAAAAGACCAATCCTTTCAGGTAGAACTTTTAGAAAAGACCTTCATGAGAACCTGTCTCTCCCCAGCCAGTACCCTAAAAACATTGCCCCCCTCTCAACAGGAAATAGGTCATTGCCCTGATACCCCCATTCCCAAAGGGGTAGTCAGTGTCTGTCTTTGAGAGGGGTGAATGAGAAGAAGTCTGGGAATTTAGGCTGATCTGGGAAAGCAGGGAAAGGCCCTTGAAGAGGACTGTTTCTTGTTCTTCATGATCCTCCATTCCCCTGGATGATACAATTGGCCAATTGAAAGAAAAGCCTTTGAGTAGGAGGAAAAGATCCCGCCCAAGGAAGGATACCCCATGCCTAGGCACAAGGGGTGGGGGCAGGACTCTACAAAACAACCTGGAGTTCCCCAGGCAGATTCCCATTCCTGTGGGAGCTGCTTGTCTGTTCTGATACAGTTTGCTGGGCTTTGTGCTCCTGTCCCCCTCTCTGTGGCTGTCACTTCTGTTCCCTGTCCCTGTGGACCTTGGACTCCCACTGCCATTGTCACTTGCTCTTCAATTCCTCTCACAAGGAGGCTCGCCTTGGCTGTCAACTTGACTGTATCTGGAAATTAACTGAAACCCAAGCTGCTGGGCACCCCTGCAGGAGTGTTTCCTGAGGGCTGTTCCTGATCTGGTTGTCTGAAGCAAGAAGACACACCTCAACTCTGAACAGCTCAGATAATGAGGATACAGAAGACCATTTCAATAGACTGCATCTGCCCCCACACGCTGGCCAGTTTGTCTTTCCTGTTCATGCAGAACTAGAACCACTCTCTGGGATTCTAACAGAGACTGAAGACTACCAAATCTCCAGGGATCCTCTAGGGCTCCAGTAGAAGTGAGGCCTCTTTAGTGAAATTAGTATGCAGTTCAGCTTGGCATCTGGCCGCACATAAAGCTTAACATCCCTTAAACTTGCTGAATTGGACAAAGCCCAGTTGAGGCCATACTTCTGTGAAATGCTGTTGAAGGGGTGTGGTTAAGAAACTACAAAAGCCACAGCACCGGCTGCTGCAAGAAGCCATCACTGGACATCACGAGAAATCTTGTGGGCCGCCCTCGAGACCACCAAGGGTCACGAGATGATGCAATATATAAGCCAGAGAGCTCCACGGGGCCACCCTCTTTCTCCTGCCCTCACGGACTAAAAAAGACATACTGGACAAGTGCACAGAATGCCATTAACAGAATTTAGGCAGCAATAGCCTGAGGTACATCTTGTAGGCCAGCCTAAGAAGACTAGCAGGAAAAGCTTAGCATAAAACCTGCTGAGAGAATTCTTTAATAACTGGACATTAAAAGGCATCCATCTAGAGGCTCCAGACAGAGGAAAGAGTAAGCGAGGTCAGTGGAGTTTGGAAGCTGCTTGGAGAGGCTTTTGGCCATGAGGCTTGCATGGGCCAAAGAAACCATGGAGGTGAGTCTCAACTGATGGAGGAAGAAGCCACCCTCAGTTTGGCAGTTGAAGTAAACTGGCCAAGTTAGGCCCAATGGACACTAAGTTTGAAAGGGACTGCCTGCTGGGACTGCAGTATCCAGAACTGCCATAAAATCAAGTTATGTTGCATGGGACCTATGCTAAGAATATTAATATCCCTTTAAGAAAATTAAAACAGTTAGTTAGGTGCTTGTAGATAGGTATTAGGGTGTTTTTAGATAAGTTTTAGATTATAGGTTTTAGGTTATAGGAGATAGGTGTTTGTTAAGTACTGATATAAGTGATTTAAATATTCTGTTACAGGGACTGCCGAGAAACCCAGCTTCATGGACTGATCAGTGACCAGAGCCTCAGCCTTTTCAGCATGAGGCAGCCATTGCTTTGTGTGCTGACTAGTTTCATGTCAATCTGACAAAGCAGGAGTCATTTTGGAAGAAGGAATTAAGAAAATACCCCACCGGAGCGGCCTGTGCAGTGTTTGCTTGATAATTGATATGGGGGAAGCCCAGAATCACGGGCAGTACCACCCCTGGACGGCTGGTCCTGTGTGCTAAAAGAAAACAGGCTGAAGCTGGGCGTGGTGACGCACGCCTTTAAGCCCAGCACTCGGGAGGCAGAGGCAGGAGGATCTCTGTGAGTTCAAGGCCAGCCTGGTCTACAGAGCTAGTTCCAGAGCAGCCAGAGATACACAGAGAACCCGTCTTGAAAAAAAAAACAAAAACAAAAACAGAAAAGAAAGGCTGAGCAAACCTTGGAGAGCAAGCCAGTAAGCAATGTTCCTCCACAGCCTCTGCATAGCTTCAGCCTTGAGTTCCTACCCTGACATCCCTGGATGATGGATGGCCTGTTGAGTTTTGAGATGAAATAAACCCTTTCCTCCCAAGTTGCTTTTGGCCATGGTGTTTTACCATAGCAATAGAAATCCTAACAATGGAACATCTGGAGTGCTTCCTGTAGCCAATCTAATACACCCAATATGTGTGTGTGTGTTCATTCTTTCTGTTCTGTTCTTTAGAGAGGCCTAACCAATGCACCATGTCTGCAGTTTGTGAACTCTCTGCCTCTGTTAATTTGACTTTCTTGGTGCCTATTGCTGCTGCTCGTTTCACATCTCAGTCTTCTGCCTTTCCTGGCAGCCAACACTTCACTTGCCCCATGGAATAAACTTAGCCGGTCCCCTACATAACCATCCCTTTCCCCATGAGCAACATGTTTTCAGATGTTTCTAATATGCTTTTTCAAACAGTGGTCCACACCTGTAATCCCAGCATTAAGGCTGAGGCAGGAGGCTTGCTTTGAGTATGGGGCCTACCTGGTCCACATGGCTAGTTCCAGGCAAGCCAGAGCTACATACATAGTGACACTACCTCTGAGGGTGGGGTAGCTCAGCATGGGCTGGGAAAGCTGGTCTGTTTCAGTGCCTCTAGCATAAGCTGGCTTGATGGCCCTGTCTGGCCTACTGCCTGTGGACACCACCTCTGTGATGGCAATTCTTGGTTGTCAACTTGACTACATCTGGAATGAACTAAAATCCAAATGGTTGGACACACCTGTGAGGGATATTCTTGTTCTTTTTTTGTTTTGTTTTGTTTTTTGTTTTCAGACAGGGTTTCTCTGTGAAGTAACCCTAGCTGTCCAAGAACTTGCTTTGTAGACCAGGATGGCCTCAAATTCAGAGATCTGCCTGCCTCTGCCTCCCGAGTGCTAGGATTAAAGATGTGTGTCACCACCACCTGGTGAGGGATTTTTTTTTTTCTTTAAGTCATCTGAAGTTGGAAGACCCATTTCTAATCTGGATTTTTGTGGAAAGATCCACCTTCAATATGAGCCATACCTTTTGCTGGTAGCCTGTATAACAGATAGGGAAGACAGAAGCTTGCTTTTTTGCCTTCTTGTTCTCTGCTGCAAGTCCATTCATTCATTGGCATTAGAAAGTCTACTTTGGGATTCCAGCATGCACTGAAGACCAGCTGAGACATCCAGCCTTGTGGACTAAACAGCTACTGGATTCTTGGACCTTTCATTCATAGGCAACCATTGTTGGATTAGCTGGACCACAGCCTGTAAGCCATTCTAATAAATCCCATATATATGTGTGTGTGTATATGATTACATATATATACACATACATATATATTGAATATACACGTGTGTATATATATATGGGATTTGAGAGATTCATTCTATAAGTTCTGTTCCTCTAGAGAACGCTAATAATATACCCTCCTTCTCATCCCCAGCACAACTTTCTTTGCCAATTTCCTGTCTGGGTGGGCTACTGAGCAGATTCCTGCCAGATTTGGAAGGAACTAGCCATGTCAGTTGCTTATCTGCTGATTGGCTTCAGGTCTAGAGCCTGACACCATTCTCCCAGCCTTTCTGATGCTAGGAATGGTGAATAAGAGCCTTGACTTCTACAAGATGCTCTCATTGGCATGCTTGGAGGTTTCAGTCTGTCTTAGAGTCCCAGCTCAGGTAGTGGGGCTCTTGTGCACTGTGGCCTCACATTCCAGTTGTCATGAAGACCTTACAGATAATGTCCACACGTCAGACCCCCTATGTCCCCTTAGCTTCTGCCTCCCTCTTGAGCTCTGGTTGACCCAGAGGAACCTCTGCTGCTGTAGTCCACAAGCTTTCCTGTTCTCTAGAAACATCTTCCAGACATCAGGGCCTGTTCTGGTCCTGAGTCTTCAGGCTTCATGATCCCTACTAAGAAGTCTCTCTCTGGCTTCTCTGTCCTGTCTCCAGCCTGACACTGTCCAGAAGGGCCACCCAGTAGGTGCTGACAGTAGGATCACAGGTGAAGAAGCTCATCACGTGACGTTTTGCTCAAAAATCCCCACCAGTGTTGCAGCCTCCATCTTGTGGCCAACTGGCCAGAATGGCAGTTACTGTTAAGAATCAGAGCCACCCTTTGAGTATAAACCAACACAAATTGGACTTGTGTGGTTTTTTTCCCTTTTTTTGGGGGGGGGGGGCGGAGGTCACAAGGGTAGGGACCAGGCCTGGGAGGACTGGGAAGTAATCAGGGTGCATGATATGAAATTCCCAAATAATCAATAAAAATATTATAACAGCAAAGAATCAGCCATCATTTTCCTAGCAGAGCTGCCTTATCTTGCCTCAGTGGAAGAGGAGGCACTTAGTCCTGATGCAGTTTGATGTGCCAGAGTGGGTTGGAACTAGATGGGGGGGGGTACGGGGGCAAGTGGGTGGGAGGGTAGGACTGGGAGGTGGGGAGAGGGGGATGGTGATTGGAATGTAAAATAAAAAAATCTTAAAAAATTAGAAACATACAGCTGCCTCATGACTGCTGGCACAGCCAGAATGTCTATTGTGCACTAGGTTACAAGATCTGATGTCCCAGGCAGGCAACACAAGGTCTTCCAGCACCAGCCTTCCCAAAGCTCATGCTCAGCTCTGAGCCATACCTGGCAGAGGGACAAGTCCAGGACAGATCGGTCCAGACATGGAGATCCCGGCCTGTGGCTACTGTAGCTTCAAAGCCCATGACATGAGCTTAGTAGTGTCTCTGGGGCTGTCCCAAAGTCAGGAAGAAGGCAGGCCTGGGGACTCCCAAAGCAGATCTGCGATCTGGGGGCTCACAGGGAAGTGGTAGCCTGCTTACACATGCATAGTCACAAGTTTCTCTTGACTCTATTTAAGTGAGGAAACTAGGTTGAAGAGAACAATCTTTGTTCCCCAGTCAAACGTCTCCATGAAGCCAGGTCCAGCACCTTGATCCTCAGCCTCCACCCAGCCCTTCCCGTTAGTGGGTGCAGAGAGGCAGCACTTTAAGTCCTTGGCCTCTTGGCTGCATTGGGCAACCTCTCCAGAAAGCCCTTTCCCTTAACCAGGTGTCATTTGTGTTTCACTGAAATCCAGGGTCACTGGGGCCAAGGCCAGGACTTAGTAAGGAAATCAATCCTAGACTTCCTCAGTTCAAGCACTGAATATAATGTCAGGAGGTACAAGGGTCCCAAGCCAGCCATTGGCTGGCTGTGTCACCTCCCAGGGATTCAACAGTTACATAAGTAAAGTCACCTTTTGCACACCAGGCTTGTATAGTGCTCCTCCCAGCTCCTGGCCCACAGCAAATAGTCAGGAGTGGCTGGCTAGGGACAGATAGCTTTAACTTGGGATGCCGCTCAGGGAGGTAAACTCAGCAAGGAGATAAAGTCAGCAAGCAGCCCAAAAGGTGACTCTGGATGAGCAGGGAAGGGAAGGGTTGGGCACCCTCGGCGGATGGTCTGGGAGAACCATCAAAAGAAGTGACTAAGTTCAGGAATGTGGAGTAAGAAGCTAAATCAAAGGTGTCTGGAGACCAGGATGCAACTGACAGCCGTAGAAGTCTAATTCAAACAGACTTATCTACAGACCAGTGCAGCAACCCTGGAGGGGTGTCAGGCAGACTCCTCAATCTTGATTCCTTTTCAGGCGGCCTTTCCCACTAGCAACTCTTGCCTTGTATCCCGGTAGGGTCACTAATCAGGATTTGCAATCCTGAGGACAAAGCAGCCGCTCCTTAGCTGTCTCCAGAGGGCCACTGGCAGCAAGAACCCAGTCTGTTTCAACTACTGAAGCTAAAGATGGACTTAAGCACTAGCCCTCCGGCTGGAGGGGTTCAGTATTTCCCCTGTAACCTGATATTGGAGTGGACAACACAATGCCCTGCCTTACTGTGCTGGCTAGTTTATGTCAATTCCACCCAAGCTAGACTCATCTGAGAAGGGGAAGCCTCTCAACTGAGAAAAATGTCTCCATAAGATCCTGCTGTACATAAGCCTATAGGCCAGTTTTTACATTAGTGGTTGGTAGGTCACCCCTGGGCTGGTGGTCCTGGGTTCTATAAGAAAGCAGGCTAAGCAAGCCAGGAAGAGCAAGCTAGGAAGCAGCACCCTCCAGGCCTCTGCATCAGCTCCTGCCCTGTTTGAATTCCTGCCTTCACTTCCCTCGATGGATTGTGACTTAGAATATGTAAGCTGAGCCGGGCGGTGGTGGCGCACGCCTTTAATCCCAGCACTTGGGAGGCAGAGGCAGGCGGATCTTTGCGAGTTTGAGGCCAGCCTGGTCTACAAAGCGAGTCCAGGGCAGCCAGAGCTGTTAAACAGAGAAACCCTGTCTCGAAAAACCAAAAAAAAAAAAAAAAAATGTAAGCTGAATAAATCCTTTCCTCCCCAAGTTGCTTTGGTCATGGCGTTTCATCACAGCAATAGGAACCCTAAGACATCTACTGAAGAATAAGTATCCTGGGTGTTCCTCAGTGTCTAGGAGGGCCTAGGCCTGGGCACAGGGTGGAAGCCAGAAGCCTATGGGAGATGGGTGGCAGGGGACGGACCATAGAACAGCATGTAAGGGGTTAGCCACTGCAAGGTAGGTGTGCAGTTGGGAGTTAATGGAATGACAATGAGAAATAAGACAACCTGAAAGGCACCAAGGGGCCCCCAGGGCTCATGAAACATCCCCAAAGAGGGTTAGCAGGGCAGGAAACAGGTTGAAGGGTTTCATCAGTATTTGAAGAGCCACAGAGCCGGCTGTGGAGTATTGGGAACATTCCAGCAGGCAAGCCAACCTTAGACTTCAGGAAACCTCAAAAATACCCATGAATGGGGCAAGGCCATTTCCTAGGCCCAGCCTATCATGAGTCTGTGGACAGGGGCTGTGCCATCTGGGAGTCATTACCTCACTGGCCAGCTTGGGGATGGTAGAGCCCAATTCAACATGGTACCTGGCCATGCACTTTGCAAGAACCTTAACCAGGTACCAGACTTCAAGAGACAGTGAAGTGACCACTTGTTCAGGTGGCTGAGTCTGCCTCATGATCATACCTGCCAAGAAACACTGGCCCCTTCCCACCCTCAGCCACTACCAAGGCCCTTCCCCACTTTTTAAAAAAGTGATGCAGGGTAAGAGCATCCTGTATCCCTCGCCTAACCCTGGCCCTAACTCACCCCAACTTGTATGTGTACATACTGTTCCCAGAACTTTCCAGGTCTTCCATTTGGCAAAATCGTCCATTACCTTAGACTAGATCCTGAGGCTTAACTCCCAACATGTGGACAGGTATCCTGTATGTGGTAGAAGCAGCAGTGACTTAAGGTTGGGAACCCACTCTTAGATTTATGAGCATTCCACTGGGCAGTGGTCTCAGGGCACACCTGTCCCATCTTTGCCAGCGCAGCCTGCTAGTTGTCTAGCTGATCTTGTGAACCGTGACTCCCCCCCCATCCCACCCCACACCCCGCAGGCAGCCCACGCAGCCTCCAGCACTCACAACAAGGGTCAGAGTTGGAACCGTTTATTGCGCCCCAGGAGGGCGACGGGTGGAGCAAGGCGCCGCGCAACCGGAGCGCGGGGTGGCCAGCGGCGGGCACAGCAGGCAGGCGCCGCCGCCAGGCCATTGGCGCCGCCGGGCCGGTAACCATGACGACGGCCGTTGCCAAGGGTGAGAGCCAATGGAGACGTCGCCAGGGCCGTTTCAAAAACCTAAAGCAAACAGAACGCAGCATCGCTGGGGGAGGGGCGGGGAGGGGACCGGGAACAGGGACCTGGGCCAGGCCGAACTGTACGGGAACCGGTACACCGTGGGTAGAGAGACGGAAAACTCGACAACGTCGCCAGACCATGGGGGCATCACTTGCGGCCCTTGGGCACCTTGGGCACGCTGGGTTTGGCCGCCTTCTTCACCTTCTTCGTGCTGGCAGCAGCCGCGGCCGCCTTCTTGCTCTTGTGCGCGCGCCGCGCGGGCTGCGGCCTGGCCGGCGTTCTGTCTGCCGCCGCCGCCGCCGCGCGCGCCTTGGGCGCGGGACTGCTGGCCGCCGAGGCTCCGCGCCGCTCCGCGCCGCCCTCCAGCTTCTTGCGGTTCAGCTTGAAGGAGCCGTTGGCGCCGGTGCCCTTCACCTGCAGCAGCGTGTCGTTCTGCACCAGCGCCCGGATGGAGTACTTGAGGTAGGTGCGCCCGTTCTGCTGGTCGAACCACGCCACCTTCCTGGCCTCGGCGTAGATGCGCGCCAGAGAAGAGCCACCGCGCTCGCCCAGCCTGCGGATCGTCTCCACGACCAGCTGGCTGTACTTGCCCGGCTGGTTCTTCTTGCGGTTCTTCCTTCTCTTGGGCTGCGCGGGCGCCGCAGGGCCGCTCGCCTTGGCCGTCTTGCGGGCCGTCCCGTCGGCGCTCGTCGGCGGCAGGGCCTCCTCAAGCTCTACCGACATGGTGGCCAGCGGGTTGGTGGCGGGCGGCGCGCGGTAGCCGGGGGGCCGCGCCGGGAAGAGGAAAGCGAGGGGCCGCGGCGGCGCCGGGGGGCTGGGGGCGCGCGGCGGCTCCAGGCGGGAGCGGCCGCGG